>CAJHQP010002904.1:0-76250 GCA_905132765.1 Moricandia arvensis | reverse complement strand
ATGCTTCACAGATTTTAAGATCATCTATGTTTTAAAAATGCAAAACCAGATTTCAAATTTTTAGATCTTTTCACATAGCTTTTTACTTCATTAAGTTATTTTATTTCGATCTGATTATCCAAACCATTTCTAATTTAATTAATAGAATAGTTTTTTGTCTGCACAGAAAAAAAAAGACAAAATGACCAATTTCTAGTCCATGGTGAAACCGGAAAAGTGAGTTCGATACTCGAACCAAATTATGTAGCTCTGTCTAATGTCCGAGGACTACCAAATCTATTACCATGTATCAACAAGCAAGAGTATCAATAGATCTCGAATCCATCTAAAGATATGTCGAACAAATCCACACTAACCTCATACTTGAACAAATTAAATTAAAGAAGGTTTGCTTCTTTGTTCTTCCTAAGTGATCATACTTGTTCGAAGTTGTTGATGTTGTTATGGTTGTATGGTCAGATGACAATGTTGCATATACGAACTATACTCATCATAGATCACCTAAGCTAAGTCGTAGAAATAGTAATAATGAGGAATAAGGGGTCAAGACAGTTCCGTCTGATATAACCAAGAGACACATCATAATTTACAATGGATATAAACAATAACAAAATCTCAGCCAGAGCTTGTTGAAGGCCGAGAGATGTCAGGGAAGACCATAGAAAGAAGAAGCAAATTAAAGAGGAGAGGAAGAGAAGGCTTCTACTATAGCTGAAAATTTAATGAGAAGACACTTGACTCATGCTGAGACAATGGCAAGTGAGATTGCAATGGGAGTCTGGTCAAACAAAGAGTACGTTTGGCAGCAGTCCTACTTGTTCTTATGTCTAAAGAATAAGAAATAAGAAAATCAATTTCTCAGTTTTACCTAAATATGTATACTTCTGTCTTTTTTTTTTTTCAGTTAATGGTATTGCTAAGTATAACGTAATTTAAATTGAGACCTAAACAAAACTATACAGATTCAAACTTTAGAAACACACATATTCTACGTACCTCATAGAGTCATAGTTACACAATTTAATGAGATTTACACTATCGACAACAGAATTCTTGCATATATGTAAAGTGAACACAATTCAAAAAAGAAAAAACATCTTACAACTCCAGGTACAGCATGAAACATAGGTCGCAAACCTACATTAGCAAACAGGCACAAAAAATTTCCAAATCTAAAACAAAGGCGAAAACAATTTCCAAGTGTTATTAAATTTGTTCCCAGAGAAGTAAGAAACCGAATAAAAAATCACAAGATATTACTAAACTTTAGTCAAGACATTCGATTTTCTAAGCAAAGGAAAACATGATACTCGTTCTGAGCATTCAGGTTTTCGGTTCGATTTATTCGGTTTTCGTGGATTGAAGTGTTAAGAACCGTTAAAGAACTGGACATTTTTCGGATTAGTTCGATTCGAGTAGTGTCGAGTTCAGATTGGGCTTTTATTTTTTTTTATAAGACCTGAAAGGGAACCGAATTATAAATAATTCATGTTTGGTTCGGGTTTAAAGCCCAAAAACATAAAAAAAAAATCTGAAAACTCAAGCTAAACCCAAAAATACGAAAAATATTCAGGTAATTTGGGTGTTTGGATATTTTTTATAAATTATATTTTATATATCAAAATTTAAAATAATTAATAATTTTAATATATTTAAAATATTTGGATATCCATTTGGTTTTTGGTTCAGTCTCGTTTCGATTTAGGTTCAAAAATATAGAAACCGTTCGGGTTTTAGTAGTTTTCGATCCGGTTTTGGTCTCAGCTTTCGGTTGGGTTTGAGTTTCGGATAATATGCTTATGACTACATGATATTATCAGTAGTTATTTCGCATATATAAAAGAATTACTTATCGCAAGTCTTCATAAATTAAAAAACGTTTTCATAAAATTTTGTCATGCCGGATAGCACGGATATTTAGTAGTGATTATTAACAAGTGCACACTTTTATACTTCATATCAAATACATATCCCATTTCCCTAATTCACATAAACAAACTCTAGAATTGACTTCTAAGTTCATCATTCGATAGTGTGACCATACAACGGAAACATATTAGAAATGGTTTGTGAAACGCTCACTGTACATAATAGAGTTATGAAGCTCGTTCAAGCAAATTAAGAATCCAAATTCAAAGAAAAAAAAAGATAGCTCAAAGCTTCAAGGTTAGATCTGGAAGAGAACTCTCCATATCCACTGCTTGTTTGACCTCCAAGTAATCCATTTTACTTCCACCTAAATTACCATTACCCGCTTCAGACCCAACCACATCTCCCGCCTGCCTGAAACTCCCCGGCCAAAGTAGCTCTGCCTCCTCGTCCTCCACGAAAAAAGGTACGCAGTTACTGAAATAACCCTGGTTAAACCTGGCAATGTTTCTAATAACAGTATCTGGTGTTGGCCTTGCAATGCCGAGGTCGTGGGACGAGGCATGCGCCCGGATTCCCAAAGTCCTGAACGATGTCATGTTACCGTTTCCGCTCCCGTGCAGCGGGAGGCATGAGAGCGCGGCTGCTGTGGCAGCAGCCGCGTAAGTGCTATGGGATCCTCTCCCAGGGAAAACCCCTGCGAGACCCATACGCATAGCGCGTTTCGCGAGCGTTCTCTCGCGTTTGTGAGCGTTTTGGTGACCGCCAAGAGCCTGGGAGCTGTAAAACTTCCTTTGACAATAGTTGCAAGAGAAAACCCTCTTGGATACAGATGGTTGTTGTTGTTTTTGCTGCTGCTGCTCCGGGTTGCTGCTTTCGCTTGTGCCCGAAATTGGTAGCGTCAAAGAAGATGATTCAAGATCCAAATTGGTGTTGTTGTTATTGAAACATAGGCTAAGATTCAGAGAGATTGGTTTGTAGTCGTCTCCCACGGGAGACAAGTTTGAGGCAACTTGGCTATTGGTACTGTCTGAATGATGATCATGTTCCGATGAAGCTTCAATCTCGAGGTCTAAGATCGGTCTCATGATTAGCAGAACTTGACTGTTGTTTTATATTTTCTGCAATTTTTTTTGTTGGAAAGAATGTCTAGATGAGTAATAATTGAGAAGTATATATAAAGTAATTACTTTAAGAACTTTCATGCATCACAGTCAGTTCTGGCCAAACAAAGTCGATAATGCCTTCAAATATTCCAATAAAATGAATAATAATCAAGAAGAAAAAAACAAGTTGCAAGAAACATTGGTGTGACTATAAATGGTCCTAGTGAGTCAATCAGTAGACAACATCAGAAGTGCCAAATTTAGTACTGACACACCCATCAAGCAGTCAGCTCAAAGAGCAACTTTATCTGTAAGAAACTGTGTTAGGTTTCTAAATGAAAAAACATCAGTATTATAATTACATGATTAAAATTTAATTTTCTTAAATCAGTTAAAAAACAGTTGAATGACATATGTTATTTGGGTTTTTATTATTTTTATCTTCTTTTAATTGTGAGAATCCCTCTTACAACTCACTGATGGAGCTGCTCTAAACTAATTACATTCTTCTATTTCTTGCCAAATTGATTTTTAAACTAATCGAATTTTTTTTTTTTTTGCAATAACTCAAAGAAGACAAGCCATTAGAATACTTCTTTTTCATATAATGTTTTTAGGTAAAAGGTTAAATTTGATCCAAATAATTATCTACTTGATTTCCTTGATTGGTAATCTGAAATTAAAATAATAACTATAGTAAATGTTAAATTCCAAATCATTGTATACTTCATTTGCTTGATTTTGTGTCTTTGGCAGTAAAAATCCCAAAAAAAAAAAACAAAACAGACAAATACACAAAGAGGCGGACAAAAAAAACAGACAAAGCAAACAAAGAAAAAACAGACAAACAGATATAGCCAATATATCACCGACAGCAAAATCAAATTACTTATGAAGCAGATCCATCATTTTAATCATTGCATGAGTAAGTTTTTTATTCAGTAAGATCTCATCCCAATATCAAGATTTATGGCACAAAACAACTACACAATAACTAATTTAATTAAGTAAAAAATAACTGATTTAATTTCTTTTTTTTTTGCAACTGACTGATTTAATTTCTTCTTTTTTTTTTGCAACTGACTGATTTAATTTCTTATAAAACTAAATTGTATTGTTAACTGTAGCTTCTAAATTGCTAAATGGAAAAAAAAAGTAAATAAGAGGACGTTTATATAAACTTAGGGATAAAATACCCTAATATATTAGGATATCCAATGTTTTCGAGGAGAACGAAAAGAAAGAAGGAGTTGAAACTCACTGACAATATTTGACTGACCCAAACCTTTTTAAAAAACAATACTAATATCTGTTGATCAATCATCAAAACTTCATCAACCTTAGATGGACAATTTTGAGACAAAAGTTAATCCAAGAACACTGAGCTACTCAGATTTTCCAAATATAAGAAAGAATATTCATACCTCTTAGAATGATGAGGAGACAAAGGCTTAGTTAGGATTTGAATGAAGAACTGAGAATTATAATCAGCTTTGTCTCTCCATCGATCTCGAGGTTAATCTAGGGATTTAAAATGAAAGATAATACAAGAGAGAGAGAGAGGGATGTCTTGATGGAGTTTGTGAGTGTTATGTTCGGTTTGGGAGCACAAAAGAGAGGAGAGAAGTGGAATGTATAGTGTAAGATGATGTTTTATTATAATGGGAAAAGCTAAGGTTGCTGTGAGTTTGAGTGGAGGGGACAATGATGGGACGTCTCACACTTAAGTCAGACTAGAGTTTTTCTTAATATTATTTTCGGATAATTTTCTAGTGATTTTAATATTAACTCATCCTGTATGTGCTGGTTCAATTGGGTTCATACTCAGGGTCCATAACTCTGTTAAAGGTGAAAGTTTGCCGTCAAGTGCGGCCAATTAAATCAGTTAGTTGTTTTAGTATTATACTATTATGGGGTGCGAGTTCAATTCCAAGATGTTACATTTTAAAGAAAAATGATTCACCATCTAGTGATTCATCACAAACATATAGTGTGATTGGTTGTTGCTGTACATACTGTCCACATCCATATGTATATTTCTACAGCACCAAATTTACAGCAATCAAGTTTTACTAATTGTAAAACTATATATGTGCAAGTGTTTTCTAGGATCAAATATCTACAACAATTTTTATGGGCTTTCCACAATCAAGAATCCATATTTATTTAGGTTCCATTCAACAAGTATTTTATAAACAATAAAACCATAGTTTTAAACTTATACAATAACTTTATAAATGATAAAACCATGGTGTACTATTAATATATATTTTCTAGAGATTAAAATAACCTATCATTTGTAAATTTTTAGAATTATATTTTTATTTCTTCCATCATATAATATGAATTATTATATTTTTTGTATTATTAAAATCTTGTCTAATATATGTATATTATATAAACCTACAATTAAATTAATTATGTTTTATTTTTAAAAATTACAATCAAAATTTCACAGCCAAAATTTTACTGCAACAAAATCAAGATTCACATAAAAAAAATCTACAGATATTTTCTACAACATTTGTTTTTAAAAAACTACAGCCCTTACCAATCAAATCAAAAGTAGACACTTTCCCAAACAAGTGATCTAAATATGTAAAAGTTTTTGGGTTAATTTTAAGATAAGAAGTTGATGGTATTGTCTTTTACGTTTACATTCTACAAAAAAATGGTTTACTAGTACATGTAAAACGCTAACGAATAATATAAAAGAAGACCGGATAAGTTTTGCACACCATTCGGACATTGATGTGAGAGGTGAGATTACTGATTAGGAGCAGTTCGCAAGTCTGAGATAAGAGTCCAAAGTTGAAGTGAAGATCATCACTACACAGAAAGCATATCCATGTAGGACCACGACAACTAGTTCCATTGTTTTTTTCGCAGTGTCCACTACTTACGTATGTTCTTGTCCGATACATATTATTATATTCTCTTTACACAAATAATTCATCAACTTTATTAATTGTTCATATGGTCTATGTAGTTTCATGTGAAATTCCTAAATAGAGAATAGGAAGGTTTTGGAGTATAGTAGATGTAGTAGGGTTTGGATTCCTTCTTTAACTAGTCAACTATTCTTTCTAAGAAGTATGAAAGGATTTTGAATCTTTCTTTTGGGTGGAAGTGGGCAAGTTATATCCTGCCGCTGCATTTACGTGCACCATGATTTGATATGTTCAGATGATATCTTTTTCATATCAGTTACTTACTATGGAAAACAAAAATGATGGAGATCACAGTTCGTTGTATCGAGCCTACAGAAGCTATTTCAACCTTCTAAAGATGATAATGTTTGTACTTTCCAAATCATGTTAATTGATTTTTGACATGGTTTTGGTATCTGCAAACCGGATCTGAGATTTCGGAAGTTCTAAACATTCTTTTAAAAAAGATATATAATTTTCATTTTCATAATTTAAGGATATATTTCTATGTAAAAATATCAAAAAATTTAACGGTCAAAACAAATGTTTCATCCGACTGTGTCCAGATCCCGCTCAGCATACAAGGGATATAAATTTTTATAGTATTGTAATACTATTGATTCTAAGAAATGGTAAATAAATTCTGGTTATTTAATATAAAAATCGATATAATATTTTGTGTTATAATATCTTCACTAATAAAAAGTAATGGAAGAAAAACAAATTACAACAAAAGCTGTTTAAGAAAAAAATTGCTAATCACAAAAATATATACGTGTATATATATGAATATATTTAGATATGCAATTGAAGAATTATGAGGATGGTGGCAGCATCCCACCAAAAGATTCTTTAAGTTATTGTGTTTTTTCTTTTGTTTTTCTCCTTACATGAGGAAAAAAGGAAAAAGAGTTCAAAGTGAAGTAGCTCCTCAGTGCATGGGGAGGGCAACTGAAAACTTTGCTTTTATATTTTCTATTTTTACTTTTATTTAAGAATTTTGGAGTTTGAGAACACTTTTGATTCTTAAAACTAACTTATCTTGACCTTTGCTGTGCCTTGGTAGCCTCTCCTCACCCATTGGACCTTTGCTTCTTTTCTGTCTTTGTTTTTGTTCGTTCTTTTCTGTCTTTGTTTTTCTTATCACCCAAACTACTTTTTTCATTTCATGTCTAATCAAATAATTCGAATCTTTTCTCCACATTGTGTGTATAATTGACATCCGCCGTTTGTTCCCTTCTACGTCCAAACACAATTCCGACCTAATTAATAGTTTTCTTCTACAGTAGTAACTATACGAAAATAGTTAAATGTTTTGAATGCTACCGGCATGTCAAATCCTTATCGAATTCACACAATCATTTACATATAATCTATAGGTGAAAAAACTACCAGCTATTGATAGTTCTACCAGTCGAACCTCTGTCAAGTAAAACAACATGTTTTGGTTTTGGAAGTTATAGAGTTCACTACAAAAAAAACAGATTAATCTATACGATCAATTTCGTTGAAATTTCGTCTAAAATAACCACTTTTGACAAATTTTATACGAAAATGTTTCGTCGGATCTATCTCACTAGAAAAAAAATTATCAGAAATTCGCCGGCTAAACCGATGAATTCCAGACAGATTCAGACGAAATTCAACAAAAATGATTTCATCGGTAAATGTTTTCGACAAACTAAGTTTCCCCTAAAATAATAGTCACATGGTTGCTCCCTTTTTGTAAAACGTTCACTATTTTATTGGAGCATTATTGATACTTTTTCTCTTAGTTGTTTATTTTTCTTGTTCCTCTCAAAATCCTTTTTCCTTGAAGTGTTTTCATCTTCCACTTAACTTACTTTTAAAGAGTTTTAATATTACATGTCTGTTAATAATATTCTTATACTTGAAAGGTTTGTTTTCTTTAGTCAAAAATAACTTTTGGAAAAGAAGATAAGACGTGAAACGAAACTTTTGAAGATTTGTTTTTAGATATGTTTCTTACATACATAAGTTTCAGGTGGTAGTGTATTGCTAAAAAGCTGTCCCAACTATGATAGAATAATATTAATAATGCATTTTCTAGTTTTGAAGAGTAATAAATTATGAGTGTAGTATTGTTACATGCTCTATTCAACATAGCACTCTCTTTATTGCATGTGGTTCTTGGTAAGTGTATATTAATTTTCAGAGCCATATACGACATCCTATAAAAGTAGCAAAATGATAGTACAATGAAAGCAGTTTTATTTTAAAATTTACACATATCACGAATGGAAAAGATATACGCAGAGGCCAAGGATCAAACATTTATTAGATGATGTTGATATGAAATTTATTTTTCTTTTTGAATATTAAAATATACTAACAAAAATGTATAGAAGATTTAAGAAGGCCAACTTCCAGCAGAGGATGTGGACGATCTCTCTTCGAATCAATACTATAAGCCACTCTTAGTTTTCCCTTGTTTAAGGAGTCGAAAGTTAACAATGTCATAAGTTATTAGTATATAAATTATTAAGAATTTAAATTTTTTGAGATTCTTTTATTATTAGTTCATAGATTCTTAATTTTTAGTAAAATTCATTATTATTGGTTTAATAATTTTAAAATGTATTTTTATTGAGAGTTTTTTATTAAAATCTCTTACTATTTAAAAAAAACAGTTAGTTGATTTTGTTATCCTAATTAAATATATTGTTATTAAAAGATAAATTTTATATCGTCTTATGCATAAAATACAATCTTCAAAATATCAGATATATATCTATGAGATTTTCAAAGCTTAACTAATATTTTTTTTAAAATAAAATTTTTATTGTTAACAAAGATTTACTGTACATTTAATCCAAATTATATTTCCAAAAATCTAATTTTTCAAATTTTATATTTTTCAATGTATAGTTATATTTCTAATGAATGATGCTTTCATAATTAAATAAAAATAAAATAACTTATGAATTCATAAGAAAACATAATATACTTTAAATTTTAGTATAATATTATTTTATATATGTATCATCATTGTTTATTAACAAAAAAACATTTTTACAAATAGTTATATTGAAAAATATTAATTTTTGAAAAACTTATAGTAAAACACAAATTATATATTTACTTTACAAAATAATTAACAAAAAGTTAATATAAATCCATAAAATTGTATAGAAATCTACATAGAGTATGATTATTTTTTATAAATCCTAGTATGTATATTTAGAGAGTTCATATAATTTTAGAAGCGTTCAACTTTAAAAATTCTTAGAATTTACATAAATTCATCTTCCAATAAAAAATTTAGAATTTACATAAAGATGTGGACGATCTCTCTTCGAATCAATTCTTAGAATTTACATTAATTCATCTCCCAAATACATAAATTCATCTCCCAAATACATTAATTCATCTCCCAAATACATAAATTCATCTCCCATATACATCAATTCTTAGAGTTACTGTTTCGTAAATCTACTAGCCGAACCATACCCAAAAAGAAGAAGCGAGTGTAGTTACTAGACGTCTTCAAGTCTATCCCGTGTAGTGTTTTTTCACTGTGAACCATGCAATCTTAATGTTTTACTGTGAAGTACTAATACTGCCATAGTTTCTACCCTTTTTTCTACTTTAGTTTCTATACTTACATTTGTATAGAGCTTTCTATCTTCCACTGTACTATTGGTAGTGATCATAATTGTGGCATGTGCAGTTTGCATAATCGCATTCACCCTGGTTGATCAACTAATATTCCCTTCCATTTCCAAAATCCTTTGCGATAATATCGGGTATGCATTTAGTATATATTCAACAACGTTTCTTTACAAGAGTTATTGGAATTTTCATCTCAAATGTTTATATAATGGACTACATAGTACGTTATAAGGAAAACTTTGTTCTGTTTACCGTTATTTGTAGTTTAATAGTTTGTCATAATATTGATATAAACTTACTTGGCCAAAACCAGGTCTAGACACAATCCAGTTAGATATTGAGAATTCTCAACATAGAATTTTTAATGCATCTATAAGTGTAAGTATGTAAAAATAATAGTATTTAACTATGGATATTCAAAATGATGATAACGATCCTTGATAAGAATACTCTTAACCTTTATTTTATTTAAAGGTTATATACATATACATAGATTTTGAAGTTATACAAAATTATAAAATTTGTAGTAAATATTTATGGGTTTTAAAATCTTAGATGCAATTCTGGACCTGGCAATGAGTGTAGAACAAAAATTATTATTTTTATGTTTTTTTTAATATCCTCTGCTATTTACCTAGTTTTTGAAATGTGATATCCACAATGGTAAATGAGATCAAATATAATCATTTGTTATATACCTAATTGAAATATGATATCCAGAATGGTAAATGTGATCTAACAAAAAAAAAGATGAATAAGAATTTGATAAACAAGTAATTAGACAAAGGATCATGGGCTGGGATTGAATATTTCTAGAAGAGAAAGCTTTTTAGGCTTAAACACCTAGCTAGTATGTGATCAGAAGGCTACGCACATGGATGATGGCTCTCTCACACTCTACCTAGGATTATAGTACCCGACAAAGGAATAAAGTTTATCTTGATTTCGGCTTAGTCTAAAATATTACTGATTGCAATAGCTTGCCATGTGGAAAATCTCATTTTTTTCTGACCAAACTACTTGGGAGCAATGAACAACTATTAAAGTGGAGCAATCTGAAATCCTGTAAAGCAATACATCAGTTTCCATAGAATAGATTTGGGATACAAAACAAGAAGAACAAGAACAAGAAAAAGAAAAAGAAAACTGAATCCAGTTACAATACACTACAAAATACTTTTATATTTTACAAATATGTTCTTGCTCTTCTAAAATACTTTCGCTCTGAAAAAACTAAAATCATTTGTACATGTGATCTGATTTTATTTGAATTTTATTTTGATGGAGTTTAATTAATAAAACTAAAAGAATATATGTAAACCTAATATAGTTTTAAATTGCATAAAGTCAAAGATGAGTTCTACAAGATCACATTTTAAAGATTTTTTTTTTAAAGTTACTAAAATTGAAACATTATCAAATTATATTGTTCTGGAAAACATATGCAAACCATAAAAATAAAAATTTAATATATCCAAAAAGAAAATAGTTGGAATTTTTTTTATCAAGTCGAAAGGAAAAATTTAAATTTATCAACTACTTTTTAATCATTTTTTTACACAAGTTGGATTAACAATGTCTAATCTATAACCAGCCTCACGACATAAGGAAACAAACTTACTGGAGTCAAAAAAAAAACTAAGTGGAGTCGAACTCTGGTAGAGAATACTGCAGCGGTAGACATTTAACTAATTGACTATAGACACTTCATCGAATTTTTAGTCATGATCAATTTGACTAACAAATTCTTGAAAATTGTAGCCATGAGACGTATCATAAGGCATATGTCTTCTTCTTTTTTGTTCACTAGACATATGTCTTTCGCTCGAAATGAAATTGTAATGTCCCGACCGCCCACGGCTAATAGACCATCCATGCCTGCTCTCTCGGCCTACGGGCTTCATCCTGTCCGACGGTCGTGCGTTAATTTTTCAAGGTTTGAAATTTTTGTTTACTGACCCTGCAATCACTACCCGACATTTCCTCGTGTTTTGGCCTCACTCGCACGATATCACGAATCACTTCCCGATAGGTCACCCATCATTTCACTACTCCAGCTCAAGCACGCTTAACTCTAGAGTTCTAAACGGATGTGTAACAGAAAATGAAGTCAATTTTGATGACATAGTTAGTCAAATCAATTCTCTTAAGCCTTTTCACATATACCAGAAATCGGGATGTTACAATTCATCCCCTCTCAAAGAACACAACGCCCTCGTTGCGCCCCACGACAGGTCTCAAGACGCCTCTCGGGTCAGACCGAGATGGCTAACATGGCTCTGATACCACTTGTAACGCCCCGACCGTCCACGGCTAATGGGCCACCCATGCCCGCTCTCTCGACCCATGGGCCTCATCCCGTCCGACGGCCGTACGTTAATTTTCTAAGGCTCGAAATCATTGTTTACTGACCATGCAATTACCACCCGACTTTTCCCCGTGTTTTGGCCTCAGTCACACGGTATTGCGAATTACTTTCCGATAGGTCACTTATCATTTCACTATTTCAGCTCAAGCACGCTTAACCCTGGAGTTCTAAACGGATGTGTAACGAAAAAGGTAAGTCAACTTTAATGACATATTTAGCCAAATCAACTCTCTTAAATTTTTTCACATATACCAGAACTCGGGATGTTATAGAAATGCTTGGCTTTCGCTTGGAAAATCTCCTTGGATTCCTTGGAGCTCTTGGTGAAGGGATTAGTGCTTTAGGAGTTCGTTTGGATTGTTTTCTTCTATTTCATAAAAAAGGTAGACCCAAAATCAGATTAATCACCAGTATTACTGATTCTCGTTGATGAGGTGTTCACGCTAACATGAGTAGGGTGATTGTGTGAGTAAACACAACATGCATAGCAGCATCCGTTATATGGGAATCCGGTAAGTGGAAGATTACAAATTTCAAATTAGGGTACATGGATCTTCTACGAAACACAAAGAAGAGGTATCACATCCGTGCAAAGTGTTGATCAACTAAAAATAGTTATAATTATCTGTTTTTCTTACTTGTTTTTTTTATTGAGTTTGACGTTGAGTACCCTGAAAAATATATCATAGCAATGATCATATCATGGTGTCTTGTTTCAATTTCCTCAAATGATATGTCTAGCTTGTAACTTTCGCTTGGAGATTAGCATGGTCTTTCCATAGGCCTGAGATATTCCTAGATAAAAAAAACTCTTATTGAAGATCTGACATGCTTAGCATTTTTTGGATAATAATTGCTCAAAATATATTTTAAGCCAAAGACCGAACACGTACCAAAGCTTGTAAGATACTTTGGAAGAACATGCTCGCTGGAGGTCGTTTATATTTGAAATATTCCGCTGCCAAAACTGATATACGATTTATTCTCGGTTTCTATGTTTGAGGGGGTTTTATTCACTTTTGATCATTGAGTAGGAGAATTGGTCTTAAAACCCGGCTCATGTAGTGTCATAGCAATGATACGTGCGCATAAGACTTTAGTGGACCATGAAAGAACATTCAGATCGAGAATTGGTATTGGGCCTAAGGAGAAGCTCAATATGTTCTCGACTCAAGGACTAAAGGGTAGACTTGACAAAAATAATGACTTTTTCACCAGTATTATTATTATAATCAAAAGAACATGGAACCATATAACAATACAAAATCGTTACGCGGTAACTATATGCTTCAAAGAATCTTAACGATTAGTCGGATTATTTGAGGTTTAGTCGAAATCTATGTATTAACAAATTATTAATTTATTCCATATGTATTTTACAATTATATAAAATATTTAATTTTTAGTTTTAATTATAAAATTATTTAATAAATTATTAAAATTAGATATACAAAAGATATTGAACAAACTTATAGATTTTTATTAACACTATTATTTAATTTAATAAATTTAAACTAATTTAAATTGTAAAAGATATTTTGATGAATTATCAAAATTAGATATACAAACCAAAAGATATTATTAAATATTTTGATAAATTATCTATTTAGAATGGTTTAAACCATATAAAAATATTTTTGGCCAAAATATGCGCCATATAGACCAAATTTTAAGAACCATGAGATCAACACCCTAATTTTTAGAACCATGGGATGAACACCCTAATTTTTAGAACCATGGAATGAACCGATGAACACCCTAATTTTAAGAACCATGGGATCAACACCCTAATTTTTAGAACCATGGGATCAACATCCTATTTTTTAGAACCATGGGATGAACACCCTAATTTTAAGAACCATGGGATGAACACCCTAATTTTTAGAACCATGGGATCAACACCCTATACGTCCACCGGACAACACATACCAATTCAGACAGACACGACAACCTAAACCCAAATAATTAGGGAAAATTGTTAAAATATTATTTTTTGTATCACTTTTCAAAAATATATTAATCACTTTTACCTTTGTTTTTTAAGAGAAAAAACACATTTATAACCCTCGGGTTAATTAATCAAAAACTTATGATTTAGAATTAAAAGGTGGTGTAGGGTGGGGTAGGGTTTAGAAATGTAAAATTTAGGATTCTAATTAATTTAAAAAAAATTATCTTTCAAAAAATAGTATTTTTGAAAATGCTTATTTAATGAAAGTAAAAATAAAAAATGGTACAAATAAAATGGTAAACTTAAAATTCTCCCGATAATTAACCATCGAACAAAGGGAGAGGGACGTTCATATTAAAAAACGACCAAGCTTGAAAGCACTTTGAGCAATGAATATAGTCCCTCCTTTTGATGCAGGGGCCTCTACTACTAACCGTCAATCCAAAAAATTATAGGTAGACTTCACAGATTAAATCTATAAAATGAAGTTTCGAAAACTAAAATATTAAAAATCATATCAATATATATATATATATATATTACTTCACAAAAAAGCAAATAAAATTTACATATTCATTTAACAAAAAAAAAATTACAGTCTTTTAAATATTTTTTTCAGGTGAATACAATATCAATAACAAACCGTACGTGACAAGGACCAAGATGAACAAATATACAGTAGAACATCCAATGTGCTAGAAGAGCAGATATGGGGCATTTCAAATTGTGAGTTGGGTGTACACCGAATTTGCTAGAAGAGCAGATATGGGGCAGTTCAATTGTGAGTTGGAGTTTGGTGATTCTGATCTGAAAAAAGAAAAAGAATAGTAGTGCGAGGATGAATATGGACAGGCTGATAATCTCAAGAGAAAGATCAAACAGGTAAACAGTAACACGTTACGTAATGTACATATGCGCATGGTAGCATTTTCATGCACCGACCGTTGACTGACTTAGTCAATCAGCAGCCGATTTCACATTATTCATCATTAAAATATAAATTTCTCTTTTATTTACTAATCAATAAGACTTCTACTAATGCATGCAAGGTTAGTCAGGTTAGACACGGAAAAGATATCATTTTAATTCTTAGGTATGTTTAATTTGCTTTGGTCTGAAAATATATATTGTTTTCAATCAGAATTTGCTCTAAACCTAGCCAACTATCTGATAAATTTTGAACTTTTGATCAGATATATAATTGCTTGCAAAAATCATCAAAAGTTTTTTTGAGATAAGATAATTAAATTCATAAAACATTTCTTAAATTTATAGTTATAAAACTAATATATACATGTAATTGTTTATTTATATTTTCAGAATATTTGTTCTGAATAGTATGCAAGTTTTTTTTTGCGTAAACTCGTTATTTTACAACGTCTCTTTTAAATTTAGATCTAAGCAAAGACTTATAGTGAAACATATTTTAAATATTAAAAAAAAGACTTTATGGATATTCTATATTTACCCTACTTGATTGTATGTATATTCACACCTTTAGAAGAAAATAGAAAAACCCAATCCTAACACCAACCGAATAAGTTTAAACCTCAAACCCTTTTTTTCCTCTTTCCGCATTAGTTGTCAATTTATCATTCAAGATTTTCAAACATTCAACGGTCAATTTTTCCGATTCCTAATAATCAAATCATAATACAAACCTTCTCCATTTATTCCCATTATTTATTTTCCATCCTTATTTTCATTTCCTTTTAACCGAAATTAACTTTGACCCTCCAGAAACCTATGACTAACCATTATCATTACAAAACATATATAAACTCTTCCCAACTTGTCTCCTTCATTACTATGAGACAGTCAAAGACTTCTTATATTGTCTTAATTATTATGGGACTTTCGTTGAGAATGAGACGGCGAGGAGGGAGCAAGAAGGACTTGCTAACTCCGGCGATTACCTCCACGGAGGAGATTGTTATTCCGTCGCAGTTTCAGTGTCCCATATCGTATGATTTAATGAAAGACCCGGTGATTATCGCCTCAGGGATCACCTACGACCGCGAAAACATCGAAAAATGGTTCGAGTCAGGTAACCAAACGTGCCCCGTGACCAACACGGTCCTAACCACTTTGGAGCAGACACCGAACCACGCGATCCGGAGGATGATTCAAGAATGGTGCGTGGGTAAAGGATCGTCGTTAGATCGTATTCCGACGCCACGTGTCCCCGTCACGAGCCATCAAGCGGTCGAGATTTGTGGGAAGTTGTTGTCGGCGACGCGGCGTGGGGATCACGTGGTGTGCGTGGAGATGGTCGAGAAGGTGAAGAGGTTAGGGCAAGAGAGTGAGAGGAACAAGAAATGTTTTAAACAAAACGGCGTCGGTTTGGTTCTTTGCGTTTGTTTCAACGCGTTTTCTGAAAACGCGAACGCGTCGGAGTTGTTGTTGGAGGATGTTTTGTTTTTGCTGACGTGGATGTTTCCGATTGGGGCAGAAGGTCAAGCGAACTTAACCTCCACGACGTCGTTTACACGTTTAGTAAAGTTTCTCAAAAGCGGCGATCAAAACGCTGCGTTTTTGGTCAAGGAGCTTTTATCACTCGACGAAGCAAACGTTCACAAGCTAGCCGCGATTAACGGCGTTTTCGACGCGTTGGTAAAAACAATTCGCGATTCGTCCTCCCTTACTTCCATCTTCCACATGATCTCGACCAAACCAGAGACCACCTCGAGGTTTCTCGAACTAAACCTCGTTAACTCAACTGTAGAGATGCTTGTCGACGCAGAGAACAGCGTTTGCGAAAAAGCGTTACAGGTTCTTGACGTGGTTTGCGAAAGCAACGAAGGGAGGACGATGGTGAGAGGCAACGAGCTAGCGATGCCGATTCTTGTGAAGAAGATTCTGAAGGTTTCGGAGTTTGCGAAGAAGAGTTTGGTCTCTGTGTTGTGGAAGGTTTGTAAAAGTGGAGATGGGTCTGAGGTTGAAGAAGCGTTGCGTTTAGGTGCGTTTAAGAAGCTTGTTGTGATGTTACAAGTTGGGTGTGGAGAAGGGACGAAGGAGAGAGTTACGGAGTTGTTGAAGATGATGAATAGGTGTATGAAGATGAATGGGTTTGTTGATGTTTCGGATTCTTCTATTGAGTTTAAGCATTTAAAGAAGCCTTCTTAATTCAAAGAAATTGCTTATTATTTTGTTAATAAGTGGAAACAAAATTTGTTTTCTAAATCGTAAGACAATTTTGATTCAAACAACAAGAGTTCAAGGTCGGGTTTGTTTAGTTGGGATGGAATTTGAAGTCAGTTTACTGACATGAGGTTCATTACAAAATGATTGTTGAGTAGGCATACTAAACCAAATCCTACTTGGATCCGTGATTTGGTGGTTAGCTCGAGCGTTGACAATCATTTTAAATTTTTAATAAACCGGAAATTCAGAATTTGGGTAGTTCGGTTAACTGAAGGTTTTGGTTCTAATTATTTTTGGTTAAAATTTGGTTAAATTCATGTAATTTTAGTTAGTTTGGTTATTTCGGTTAGAAATTTTGTTAATTTGGTTAGTTCGGTTCAGATTTTGTTAACAGTTTTTTTTCTTTTTTGAAAAATCGAACTAACTGGTTACCGAACCCAACTGAAAACCGATATATTTTATAAATCTGCTGAATACCGAACTAACCGAGATTTCGGTTTGGTACGTTTTCGTGAGTTCGGTTCGGTTAAAACCGCAGCCTAGATGCTTGTCTATGAGGAGTTAGTCCGTTTTGATTGTTTCGTTGCGGTAGTGAGTTACATTTTAGGGTTCTTGAATCTAAAGCCAAATCACTTAAATGTATGGGAGTGATGCAGTAATAAGCGATCTTTTCATTTTAAAAGTTGGAAATAAAGTGATACTTCCGTTTATATATTCCACTCAGTATCAATCAGTATTAAAAAGTGATACTTCCGTTTATAGCTCATACATATCATAGTATGTTACATTTATAAGTTGGAAATAATTATTTTAACCTTGACATGCAAGCAATCCGAACTCCATTTGGATTAGAAGAAGTCTAAACAAGTTTAGTAAAAACTAGAGACCAAACTGTAACAATGCATTTTGCTTCGTTACAACAAAAATGTCTATACAGATTTTTCCCCCTTTTTGGGTTCATTACAAAAGAATGACTTATCTACAAACAAAAAAATCATTAGTGTTTCTCCAAAAAAATGGTTTACAAAATGAATTGTTCACTAACGAAACTTTCTGAAGGAAACATCATCATTCCAAGGCATCCCTCATCTTCACCGAAGTAATCATCCGCTGATCCTATCATCAACATCTGATCTGGGTTCTGAAACTCGTACTTGGGCTGCAAAGCTCTCTTCTGCTGCTCTGCAAATTCATCACAGCAACTCGAACAAACGTAAAGTGGAGGCAAAGTATCTGAATCATCAATGCCACAGCATCTTGTGTGCTGCCAAACTTCACATACATCACAAGAAATCATCCTCTCTCCATCATCATCTCTAGCTCTGCAAACACATTTCACCATCCATGTGTCACATCCACCTTGGAACTTCAGATTTGACTCCAAATCAATCCCACATCCTCTCACAGTCAAAGCAGAACATGACTCGAGTTTTCCAAACAGCAAGTTGCTGTCATCATCATCATCTTCCTTCAGCTCATCGATCTCGTTCACCTCAAAGTTTGTCAAGATGCAGTAAGTATCTCTGAAAGTGTCTTCAATGGCTTGCTTTAGATCAAAGACTGTGGCTTGTAACGAAACTGTGACTAGTTCACCTGGAGGCAGCTCTGTGATCTGTTCTGTTCTCAAATCAATCAAACTTGGATTGATACGACAAACAAATCGGAAGATTTTGTCATCTTTGTCCCATAAAGGCCACTCCTTTATGAAATGTTTGCTGTCTAGCACAACTTGAGCTGCAGATCTCACTGACTCGGAGTTTGGGTAGTTCAAGAGCACATTTGTGTATAGTAACAACAGATCTCCATGAACATGACCTCCAGCTTTTGATTCAGTGACAACCCTCAAAGGAACCACCTCTAACACAGGATCTGTCTTCTGTTCCATCAGTTTAGTAGCATCATCAAGCTCCTGTATTGTGTAGTGAAGAATCCTTGTAAGAGGATCTACATAACGTTGAACCAAAACATTCCCAACAATCACATTGTTCATTGACTTCAACACGTAGTCTAGCAGACCCGTATCTCCAATATGCAATCTAGCTGAATCCCTAACATCTTGACGAGTCATACCACTCTGCTTCATTGCTTTCATCTCTTTTAGTGCCTCCACAATGACTTCAGCAGCGTATTCCAGTCTTCTCACAGGCCATCTACTTCCCAAATTAGCTGCCACGGTGCTGTAACTCCTGTATCCCTGAGACTTCTGACTCTCCAGGGCATCGCTTTTTTTCATAAACAGCCTGTTTGATCTTTTCTTCAGAGGAGAATCAGTTGAGAGCGTAGGAGAAGTAGGAGGAGCGTGAAGCTTATTCTTTTGAGGAGCATGAGACTTGATGATAAGGATAAACCGCAAGAGATCTTTGAGTGTTTTCAAATGCCCTTCACTCATTTCTCTATAGTACCGGAAAACCTGTTTGATCCGTTTGCATTGTTTATGCTCTCCAAAATCAAACTCAATCTGATCAAGCTCAAGGGAACCAAGCAGCTCTATAGCATTCTCGTAATCATTCTTGGTCACACCGTAACTCCCACGACAGAACTTGTATCCCCACCTCCCAAACCACGAGTGTCCATACGCCACACCATACAACAACCGAAGATCTAAAGATCTCTTCTTAGACAAATCCTCAACAGTTATCATCCTGCAATATACACATACATTCATTCAATCTCCCAAACAAAACACAAAAGAATATATATATATGTATGTTCTCTTTACCTAGCTCCGAGGTTGGTACAAATTCGATCCCAAAGATCAACCATTTCTCTTCCGCACAAGTATCTGGATCCTCCCTCAAGACCATTGACGCAAATCAAATGACCAAACCCATTAGTGTGAATCAGTCCATGCAAAAGATGAGTTTGTAGATCGAATACATCATCTTCTAGAGGCATATTCCACTCAGTATCAATAGGTATTATAAAATGATACTTCCGTTTTGACACAAAGTGATTGCTCCATCCTATAAAAGAAATAAACTTTCATTAATTTTGAACAATACCCACATAAACCCAATTCGTAAAATCTCAAAACACAAAATCAAAGTGCATACTCATCTCTGATTCAATCGTTAACCCTCTTTAGATCAATGCATACTCATAATCTCAATTTCGCTAAAAATCATAATCCCTAAACCTAAATAGATTCCAATGCGAAGAAACCCAGATTCTACAATCTCCTCAAACACCAAATACGATTGATTAAAAAACATCCGATTCCAATTTCTATATCAGAAACGATTAAACCGAAGCGAACGAACCTGTGCATCGGCAGTGATCACAGTAGGGTTCCGAGGATCGAACAACGTCTTCTTCGATAGTGTAAAGAGGAACCACGGAGTTCTTCGTTTCGTGGCTGAGAAGCGTACACCAAACAGGCGAACCACCGACGCTATACTCTTCGACCTCCGCGAACTCCCGGAGAAAAACCCTAACGTTATCCCGGAAACTCCCGCCGCGGCTAATCGGAAACTCCTCTTCTCCCAGTCGTTGGAGGCTGTACACGTTCGGCTTCCTCTTCCTCTTCCGGCAAGTCTCGAGTATCGGAAGCAGCATCGTTGAAGACGAGGGTTGAGTGGAATTTTTCGGCGCTTCAATTTGAAACGAGAACGAAGAGTCTGTTTGAGAAAGTACCCTTGGAGTGATCAGTATTTACGATTAGTGCCATCAAGCTTCGTCAAGATCTAACGGTTGAGGAATGATTTGGTTGTTAGATGCATCTTGACCGTATATATTTGTAACTGTCAGTTTGTTACGCTGTAACTACCTCAGATGAGTTTATCCCCAGTCAGTCAAACTGATGAGCCTTTTTTATTTTATTTTAACTTTCTTACTGTACATTTTTTTGTTTGTAAGGGCTTAGCCAAACTGATCCAAAATGGTTTAGCTTGGTTTGATTCTGGATATAGCCAAATACTAAAGATTCCTGTGTAATGTTATCTGGAAGAAGAATATCCTAAGATACAATTAAAAAAAATTTGTTTCCAAAATAACATTTAAAGAGAAAAATAATCAAAATAAACTTTATTAAATAGTATAAATATACATTTATATCTTTAGGTTAATTAATTTACATTTAAGGTTTATAGTTATGAGTGAGATTTTGGAGTTGAAGATATTAAAATATTAAAATTTGTAAAATAAAAAAAAAAATATTTTGGTTATTTTTTTAAGATCTATTTTTGTAACAAAAACTTCAAAAAGTATATTTGAGAGATTTGCCCTATTTGCAAACATCAGTTTAGTTTTAGATAATTGATCAGATACATGAATGATCTAGAGAAATGTATCAGTGATTTTTGGGTATCATATATATGTTTAAGGTATTTTGCGTCTATTTCTTTTTGTTTATTCAAAGTTTAGGATATCTTTTGTTGGTATTTTAATAAAAATAAATTTTAATAGAGTTATTAAATTATTGATATGTAAACTTTTTCAATAATGAAAGATTTTGAATGGAATTTAAAAATCATTATCCCAATAATAATAGGTTTTATTAAGATTTTAAAATTCTTAAACCAATAACAATAAGTTCTATAAATTTTACAACTCTTCTAGAATTCTTCTACCAACCCCCTTAATTTAATTTACGATAAGACTGACTAAATTGATGTAAGATATAATTAAATTTTGTGATTAAAATAATATTTGCAGATTTGTATATTTTATAACATTTTGTGTGATTACAACAAGTCAAAAGAATGATGTAAGGGCATATTATTCTTTGTGACCACTCACTTTTGAAAAATCATAAAGAGGTGGTGAGAACTTTAGGTTCGTTCGTGGAAATCGAGTCACTCTTCCCATTAGGATTAGATAAACACATCTCTCCCTCTTCTTCTGGTATTCATCATTCCAATTCTTAGAATCTCAAAAAGAACTCTTATAATATTTCAAGAGATCGGTTCATATGGATGATCCAAGGTTCCTCCAGTTACATCTAAAGGTTCAAGTATTCCTCTTCTTGGTTGCATCATAGACGTTCTTGTTCATCTACTAACGTTTTCCAGTACAACCTTTTCTGACGAACAAGACAAAGAGTTCGTTGATGTGGCGGTCGAAGAAAATCGTGCAGCTCATAAGCATTTTAGGCAACTCAAGTGTGCTAAACTCAACTAGCCTTTTAATATTAAGTATTTCTTACTATATATATGAATAGATAAGATCTGATGTGGTAATAGTTGCCTTATTAAGAGTTTTTTATGATATATAAATTTGGTTCTACATGAATAAAGATTATTTTTGAGTTCGTACTATGTAAATTTTTCCATTTGGAGCAAGAAAAATTGTAAGATTTTACCAGGAATATCTCAAACTATGCATCTAGGAATCGTAACTCCCTCCAGATCCGATGGCAGGAATTGATTAGTCCACATGAGATCGGAGAATATACTACTTGTGAACCACTGATAATATGTTCTATGTGTGTGACTCACAAAGTGTGAGTATGTTCCACCATTATTTTTAGAATATACACTTACGTTCTATTTTTTTGAACAACACACTACGTTTCAATGTGTCAAACCTAATTTTATAGAATACATGTTATTAATAGTTTATGTACATGTTTCTATAGAAGATATTGATGATTCATTACGGCGAAAATGAGAGTTACGGTTTTGATAAAAAAGTGTAATTTGTGATTTTGCAGAAAATTTGAATTGCAGTTTTGAGGAATATATGATTTTCGGTTTTAAAAGAATTAATGTAATTTATTATATTGGTAAGAAATTTAATATTATACATGGTTCTGCGAGGAAATGTGATTTTATGATTTTAACGAAAAAATATAATTATTGTTTTTATTGAAATTTTGATTTTTGGTGGAAAATATAATTTTATGACTTTGAAAAATATGAACTTTTTTTGTTGAAAATGTGATTGTTGGTTTTAAGGAAAATATGTGATGGTCATTTTGTCATTTATGATTGTTAGTTTTTTCTTAAAGTTATAAAGAGCTCTTTAAGTTTAAAATGGTCATTTTGTCATTTATGATTTTAGATTGATTCACTTGCATCCAAATGTTCCGTGAATTTTTTTAAATAAATCTATGAAAAATTCAGCTAAGTTCAAAAGAATAAATATTTGATCCATTTGTATGTTGCATTAACTACATGGATATGATTTTGCAGCTTTATCCAGTCGGATCAATGCATATACACAACACCATAATAATAATAATAAAATATACTGAAACTAGAAACAATTGCTAAACATCTAATTTTTTTTAAAAAACATTCGTATGATTTTAAGGTATCAGTACAATTGTCACAACCGAGCTAGAACAAATTCAGTATTTTCTATTGTCATTTTCCCGAAAATGTACATATTATTAAAAAAAAATAGATGTACATATGTATTGAAACTGGAAGAAATACGCAGCTAGCTCACAAAATACAAAAAACGCGAAAAAGGTACGAATTTAAAAAAAAAAAAAATTGTTCAAGTCTTTTCATACTACTAACCACTAAAGTTAGCGACGACCGGTCCGAGTCTTGCCACTAGCTGCCGACCTGAGGAGAGCCTCAGCCGCCGCAGAAACCTTAACTGTTCTCCGGCTAGCCTTAGAAGCCCGTAAATTCACGTCATCGCTTCTCCCACAAACCGTAGACACTGGACCCATAACAATCAGTCCCTTCCACAAACTCCTTTTGCTCACTTTTTTCATGAAATTTTTGTTATCATTATTTCTACTACTAGTGGTATTCTTATCATAGCCAATTCTCTTTAACATACCATGATCATGACAACCACAATCATGATTATGATTATGATTATCATCTTTCAGCATGAACGCACTGCTCAAACTCATGGATAAACTAGGATCATCAACATTAAGCCCTTTTGAGATGTTCTTGATCTCGTAAGTGTCAAGTAGACGAGAGTATTGTGTTTCTTGATCTTCTTGGTAATGAAAATTCGTGTACCAAAGTGAAGACTTAGAAACCCTATTCTCGGCTAAAACCTTGTTGTCCGAGAGGATCATGTTCTTTGTAGCTTCGATCTTGTACCGTGAAGGTCGAGGTGTTCTCGGTGCTCTTGTTATCTCAAACTCTCTCATAATCGGTTTGCCTTCCTTCCTTTGATACCAAGCCCACGCCGCCGCCTTCACCACCTCCAAATCATCACCTCCTCCTCCATAAACCATCATGGGACGTTTCTTCTTCCTCCTCTTGGTGTTGTTAACATTGTTCTCGGACATGGATGAGGTAGAAATGTAGTAGTTGGCGAATGGGAGCATTGTGATAATGGGTTTGTGTGAGGGTTTGTGGAATTAGAGGTATGTCACATTTGGGTGATTAGTGTTAAATAATGGCAAAATGAAAGGCTTAGAAAAATTTGTTGATGAACGTATTTAATTTTTTGATTTGTGTATAATAAATAAAATGAGAGAAAGTAGGTTTGTTGGTCTTACTTTAGGGTCCACCAATGGATACGGAAATCTAAATAATTCCAGAGAGAAAATGTTATTTTTATTTTGTGTTAGTTGGAAGTGGACGTACATAGTGTATATCCTACGTATCACCATCGGTCCCTCTACGCATATTTATTATCGTGGATTAATATATATCAATAAAGCATGGATGATGAGAACTTTAAGTCCATGTTCTGGACTACAAAAGTAGAATCTTCTCAACAGTAATTCAAAGTGGAAATGTGATCATTGCAAAAGAAAGAAAAAGTGGTTACACATAAGATTTCAAATAACCAATTGTACTTCGTTTTGTAAAGATTATCTTTAATATTCTATCATATAATCAATCGGATTCATGTATCATTTGACAAAGAATAACGCGCATTGTCTTATCTTTTTCTTTTGAGACAATCCAAGATTTTTTAAGGCAACTTGGCTTATTGTGGGGATAGGTGTTGTAGTAGATGTGGCTGGAATGCTTATATTTAACAGCTTTCTGACGCAATTCAATGCCAAGACCATCTACCGTGTCCCCAATCCCATATGGTGGGGGATGAATATGGAGGTGGTAATTTTCCTAACCAAACGGGTTTTCTAAATAGCTAGTTCCTAAGGTGAAAATGTTCTTGATATAAGATCAGAAACTGACCTTGATCCAACCACCTAAATTTCAACCATTAAGATGGCTCCAAGGATCTGATCTGGAACAAGGGAATTAATAGAAAGTTTCAACCAATCAATTGAGGTTCTCCTGACTCAACCAACCAGATTAGACAATCTAACCATCCGACTCGACCAGCTCAGTCTTGACCAAAAAACAATCAGTCCATTCGGCCCAGAAGAAGGAACACTTGAAAAAATTGGCCAAAAGAGATGTTTAAAAGATCAGTTCATTCGGTCCAACAAAGCTCTATGAAGACTAGGGCGGCCAGCTAAATACATCAAGGAGTGGCCTATACAGCCACCAGTCCATGGCCACACTTTGTTTGTCATCGATTCGGTCCAATAGACCAAATCTAACTCAATTTACCTAGATCAAGAATCAAGCCGTCTAGGTACATGTTCAGTCAGTCATTCATTGTCGACCAACCAATTAAGGTAAGTGTAATTTTCATTTACAATGGATTATTATTGACTAACCATTTGTTTCTCTCTTTTTTTTTGCTATCTTTCTTTTGCTTTCATTTTTGAATAAGAGTTTTCAAAAATACCATATTAGCCTCGTTTTAGGTTCTATAATTGAGTCTTTGAATTAATGTCATTTCTTCAGTCTCCTAAAAAGGCATTGTTGCATTGAATATTTTATAAATCCCATATGAGGAGCCTTGTATCTTTCTACAACCATCAATAAACAAAACCGAGTTTTTGCCTAAAGCAAACATTTTCTCTAAGTCTTTGTGTGTGTGACGAAGCTCAGATCAATGACTTATCAAGGCTCTGTCTAAGAATCTTGTGAGGTCATTCATTTCATCCTTTTCTTCCATCGTCTATCCATATTTCTAGTTGAAGAGAGTTGAACAACCAATCAACTAGAATCCATCGATCACTTCCTTTTCCATCGATCACCCACTGAGTCTGAAGAATTGTGTTGAACAACCAATCATGGTTCCCATCGTCCACATCTATCTCTCACCCATCGTCCACTCAGTCACCATCGATCCATCTCACACAACGCACAACACTCATCCATCTCGATCCCCCAGCGACCAGAATTCGATCCGGTCGTCCATGGTGTAAGATATGGTCCAGATCTTACATCAGGGTGGAGATCAGTTACAAGTATACTGAACTTGGCATCAAACAAAGATTACACAGTTTGCATCGGCTGCTCCCTTTCGGTCCAGGACGATACGTCACGGACTGAACCAGGGACTTGAAACCCTTTATTCTTCCATTTTCTTAGACACTGCTTCGTCTCGAGCACATGTATGTATGACTACCCCAATTCCTGCAAGTTCCTCTACTATAGCATGCCTAAAAAGTTCAAGAATCAACAACATATATTAAAAAGAGTGTCACCATTTCTTTTAAGATGTAAGCCGAAAGAAGAGGGGTTTAGGAACCCAATGCCTTTGGTTCCAGCGGTGACAAGTACGGTCTGGCCTTGAAAGCTCCATCTACGTCTTGCTCTTCTCCAGCCATTCCCCTCAGATTAAAGTGGACGATGTAATGAGAATACTTGTGTTGGTTGTTATATATAAGTAAAAGTTTAGGCAACTTCCACGCAAATTTGAAGTGGATGATGTTATGAGATTTTGTGGTGGTTAATTACTTATAATTTTGTTTTTGATTATATAATTAAGTAAAGCCTAACTATCAGTGTCTTGAACGTAGGACATTAAGCCAGAAGGTAATTTTGACCCGCTTGTTCTTGTCGGTGACTTTAAGAAGGCAAACTAATCAATAAAATGTCTAGGAATTAACATTAGTAGATGAACATAATCTCGTTATCGTTTTTAGCTAAACTAAATAAAATGTTTAGGGAAAAAAGAAATTAATAAAAAATAAAATAAAATGTCTAGGAAATAACATGAGTAGATGAACTTAAATCTTTTTTTATTCATATAAAGGTAGGTGGTAAGATTTTATCTCTAAATCTGCAAAACATTATCTCGAGCAGTTCATAGTTTATCATTAAAATTGAGACAGTTAGACCATCTTCAATATATTTATATTTTTTTCTAAATAAAAATTAAAATAAAGATGAATTTCACTTTTCTTTGATGTATTTCTTTATTTTTCTAGAAAAATAATATTCTTAATAAAATTTTTTATTACAATTAACATTTTTTACTTATAAAATTTAAAAATTCACTCACTGATTATAACATTAAAAGATCCACTCATTGCTGCGTCATAACCAAATCCAAACATAAGAGATTTAACAAAAACATGTTAAACAGAATATATACATGATTTAGTGATCAATATCATCAAAAATAAGTTGGAAGTGAATACAATAGTCGAGAAAAAAATTATAGATGGAAATCAACTTTTCCGGTTGATTTCTGAATGCTTTCTTTCTCCAAAAAGTTTCTTCTATCTCTTGAATTTTGTATAGAATTTTAACAACAGTCCTTAGCTGTTGTTCTTGTTTTGATTAATCCTCTCTTTTGCATTGTTTCATATATGTAAATAACCAAAAAATATTATGCAAAGAGTTACATATGTTTCACAAAGAAACACATATGTTTAACGAAAAATCACATATGTTCATTTAAGGAATTCTGTAAATAACTTTCTATAACTATCGGTTAATCAAACCGATTCTTATGTATGCTTTATAATCATGGAGGCAAACTGACATAAACTAATAAAAAAAATTCAAGTGGACAAGATTCGAATGGATCACATAACAAGAATGATCTTGAGAAAATCTTGTTGCTTAAAGACTGCACAATCTTGGAACTCTCATCGCGTGATCCAGAGGATAAGGTGATCAAGTTGTCATTTTCCCGGAGGTGCAACCAGCAACATCATTGCCCATTAAAGTTTAACTGGGGACTTGAGACTCGCATTATAAACATTTCAAATGCCCAATTTATAGTAAGTTATGATCCATCTATTGTTCAAGAAAGATATGTTTCTCCAGATTGAATATGATTTATATGCCTACAATATATTTTATGTGTGTACCAAATTTTTAGAGCTGGACCCGTCTAGCTTACAGGTTCTCGGCCTACCAAAGAGTTTTGTTATTTGTGAACTTGTAAACAGTCTAAGATTGAAACATTAAAAGGCCTTTTCAGATCGTCTTATTAATGCAAATACGAAGGGTTCATATAAAGGTGAAAGAAACATAGCAAATCCTCCAACCACAGAACCCAAAACCCAAAAGAGATTAAAAGAAAGACCCCAAACCACAAAGCCCGGTAGTATCAACCCGGTACAATTACTTAATAAACTGTAGAAACACACAAACTTGAAACCCCAAATTCAAGTTATATTATTAGCATATTTCTTCAAGGACTCCAAAGGATTGTAGTCTCTGCAATCATGGAAGTAACAATGTAAGGGTCCATGTTTGAAGCTGGCCTCCTATCCTCAAAGTATCCTTTCCCTTCCTTCTCCGTGTCACGTCCCACTCGGATGGATGCTCCACGGTTTGCAACACCCTTTTAACAAACATTCAAAAAATAACACAAAGTTCAGTAACACAAAAAATGTTATCTTAACATTTACACCAAAAAAAAATGTTATCAACAACTCTTTAAATTTTTAAAATGTTTACCCATTTGAAAGTGTTGATGTCAGCAGTTTCATGGTGGCCGGTGAGACGGCGCTCGTTGCCTTCACCGTAAGCTGATATGTGCTCCTTGTGTCTCAATCCGAGCTTGTCGATTGCCTTCTTGATTATCTCGTATCCTCCTTCCTCCCTCATCGATTTAGTACTGAAAAAAAAATCATTTACCATTTTTTTTATATTTTTTTCTCCAAAGATCAACTATATAACAAGCTTAAGTTGCATGATCTTTTTACCTGTAATTGGTGTGTGCACCAGCTCCGTTCCAGTCACCAGGAATAGGTTTTGGGTCGAAAGATACAACCACACCAGCAATCTCTGTGATCCTCTGTTTATTAAAACCACCAAAACATGTACTTAAAGTTTATATTCCAAAAAGATTAGTTTATATTCCATTAGATGATTCAACAATAATTTAGATGGTTTAGTGATACCTCCAAAATGTAACGAGCGATCCACACTTCATCAGCAGCTGAGATACCAACCGATGGTCCAACTTGGAACTCCCACTGTCTCAACGAAAAAAATGATTTGGTCATTACAAAATTATTCAAAAAAAAGATTTAATTCTATTGGATCTTGAAGTTTTATACCTGACCAGGCATGACTTCTCCATTGATCCCACTGATGTTAATTCCGGCATACAAACAAGCCTTGTAGTGAGCGTCAACAATGTCTCTTCCAAAAGATTTGTCAGCTCCAACACTGCAGTAGTATGGTCCCTGAGAAAGATGGTTTGTTGTATAAAACATCAGAAGCTGAGAACAGAGAACTGAAGAAGAACAGTGAAAGTGGATTATACCTGAGGGCCAGGGAAGCCACCAATGGGCCATCCAACAGGCCAGTTCACATCCTTCTGCAACAAAGTGTATTCTTGTTCGATTCCATACCTAGTATGAAAAGTAAAATCAGACCGGAAAAAACCAAAAAAATATATAACCAAAACAGAACAGGGGTTGTGTTAACCATGGCACTTCAGCTACAACAGCAGGGTTGCTAAAGATCTGAGCAGCAGCATGTCTCTTGTTCGTAGGGATTGGTTCACCCGCAGGGGTGTAAGTATCACACATGACCTAACCAAACCGATAAAAAAACATTATCATTAACTGCTAAAACAGAACATGTGCAAGAAAATGAAGTTTAACAACTCACAAGAATGTTGTTGCCTTTACGGAACGGATCCTTGAAAATTGCTTGAGGGCTAAGGAACACAAATAAAAATAAAGGTTATTAAGTAAATAAAAAAGGTGGGTTTGAAATAAAGTGATAAAATTTGAGAAGAGGCCTTACTATAAGATCACTTCACTGTCTTCACCAGGAGCTTGGCCAGTGCTTGAACCATCATAGTTCCATTTTGGGAGCTTTGATGGATCGGTCACAGGTCCAGAGAGTGTCTGCACGTAAACAAAACAGAGAATCAGTAATTTTCCGAGATATTTTATGATTTTTCATCGAGTTAGAGTGAAAAAGATTTACCCTGGCTTTGCTCCTCATGTCTATTCCTGAACCACCAACCCTGTTTTTTTCAGAATTAATAAAATCAAAATAAGAAAAAGACAAAACACATAACTTCATTTTTGTGGTTGAAGATGTAATTACAAAATAATATCCTCTATCCATTCCCTTGGATAAGGAAAAAACAAGAACATAAACAAGAATGTGTAAGAAAGAGGCAGGAACAAAGGAGGAAGACGAACCATATGTATTCAGCGATGATTTTCTCAGTCTTGTCTGAGAGGTCAAGGTTAACGAGATCGGTCAGAAGACTCATGGTTACAGAAAAAAAAATGAAAAGAAGTTTGTGGTGAGATATAATCAAATCTTGGACAATGTGTTTTTTGGTTTATGAGATGATGTTTTGGAGTTCGTGGTTGTGCTACTACTTATAGAGAGCAACGAGGGTACATACTGCAGAGCGATAGGGAAATAGAGGCTCTTTTTTCCAAATATTATTTTAAAATTAAAAGCATAAAATATAATAACGCGATTTCTTTTTATCTAAGCAATGTATTTTTTTTTTTTGTTCACCTATCTAACCAATGTAGTATTAAATTGAAGGTATATTTTTAATGGTGATTTTCATTTTTGCTTTCGTGTAGTCCTTAAATTGATTGTTGACTTTTTTTTAGCAAGAATATAAAAGATCATTATTGACTTATTCCCTAGTTTCTGCATATTTGCACATTTGATATATTCAAGTAGGTGGATAATTTATGAGAAGTTATGTATGCGTTAATTTTTTTTGTAAGCGTCTGAGTAGGTAGGCTAAGGTAATTATAACTCTAGCATTTTATAAAGTCATCGTTCATACTTTTTTCTTACAAGGAAATTGGCCAAATAGGTGAGAATAAATAGAACCAGTTTTTTCAACGAACTTTGACGAAATATGATTTGTAAGGATCGTTTGTGGAAAATTCAGACTTAAAAAGTTCGAATAATAAATATAAAATATCAAATGGATGAAAAAAATATAACTAGACTTCGAGTGTTTTTTCGTTTTTATAGATCAAATTTAAGACTGCTTAAATTTTATTCATTTATACATGGGATTGAAGAATATACTATAAAATTTACTGTTGAGATATTATTAGGTAAATATAAAAACATATTTAGTAAAGTATTAAGAGATAGTCTGAATTAAAAATTTACACATAAGAGACTTATGATTTCTATTTTAATAGATAAAACTAGATTCTGATCCGCGCGGTTACGCGGATAATTTATATTTATATTTATAATTTATAATTTATGTTCTCAAATTAAAATTATATAAGGAGTTATGTTAAATAATATGAGCCTTATTAAACGTATAAATAAAATGAAGTAAAATAAGTTATGAAATAAAATATTAATTAATTATGTTAAGCATAAATATAGGAGTTATATTGTTTGTAATTATCAACTTAAATCAAAAAAAAAATCTTTAGAGGATTTTGTTTTAATATTATAGATAAGTAACATATATTTTAGTTACAACATATTCAATAGGTCCAAATTAAAATCATGCCACGGTAAAATTTAAATAGGACTCTGTTTTAATATAACAGATACACGTATAACTAGCATATTACATACATAAAAGTAATATAAGGGCATAACACACAGTAAAATAAAAATATCAAATGGATGAAACAGGATAAATTCATACAATAGAAGTAATATCATAGTTCAAACAGTAAAAAGGGTAGATCATAAATATATTTAACAAAGAAATATACGCAAATAAATGGAACACAAAGCTAATGTACTCCAAAACATCAAAAATGGAAGTAACCAAAACGAAAGGCCGATTGTTTGCGGCATTTGATACTGTTTTATTTCTATTTATAAAAGAATACACTACAAACTCATAATTGGTGAATGGAAAATGCAGTGGAGTAAGTCTTCTCTTTAGTTTAAAACACGACCATTTCCCATAAAATTAACATAATTCATTTTCACAGCTCTTACATTATACTTTAATTTTGTTGTTAAATTGATATTATAGTACGTAAAATGATTCATCAAAAGTTTAGTTAAGCCAAATGGACCAGATATTCTTAGTAAAGCTATGATAAACATTTTGAAATTTATGATCCAACCTGAAACATAAATGAACCATAACTTTCAACAAAATTATTTTTCGGTGAACTATTGTTATTTTTCAGTTTGATAATTCAATTACAACAACATGTGCATGTTGCTAGATATTAATAAGGAAAGAATAGTATAAAGGTAAAACATGTGCATGTTGTCCCAACCGAAAGGAGAAGAACCGGTTAAACCGGCTACATGACGCGTCGGGTCCACACTCCGTCCACAAACCAAAGTAACGCGCCAGTCTTAAGATGCGAGCCGCACTCATTATTATAAAACAAACAATCAAATAGGAGTATAAGAAAAGAGACAAAAAAGATTCGATCTTGATAACCACTCGCTGTTCTATGTTGAATATATATTATTTATTTTGTTATTTTTACATGATGATTATATGATATTAAGAATTGTTGACGAAACCAACAATCTGTCTTCTGGCACGGTGTTCAAATGGAAAAATATGTTTTTAAAGGTTTATGTTAAGGGCATGATTATCCCAAAACCCATATGAGGGTATCTTATTTTTTTTTTTTTTTTTTTTACTTTTTGTGTTTAAAAAAAAAAATTAAAAAGGGCACTAATTTCGGGTCGCCACGTGTCAGTAGAACCCGCAAACACCTACCATAATCGTATCTTATTTTGGCAACACTAGAACCGTTGTTTGATAAAAAAGTGGGGCCCTTGTCAGTAAGAAACGCCTAAAAAACGACGATAAAAGTACTTTAAGAGATCAACTTCGACTATTTTTTTTGTCAAACTACTTCGACCATTTGTTAATTTGTAGACTTTCAATAAAAATAAATTTCTTATACGGAATCTAAAGTAAACATATATAATATTAGTAATTAATTGTGAATATCTTAAATTTAAAATAAAATTTTCATTTTAAATTTGGATGGTTTTCAGTGTCAATTTCTTAAGTTTTTGTAATACGCAAAACAATAATTTAGCAATATTTTATTTTATTAAAACCTCACGGTGAGATATCCCTATTAAAAATGTTTTTATAATAAATTTGTTTTGGGTGTTGTAAAAACACCTCTGAATGATAAAACATTTGACTTTTTACATGTATTGAAAATTAGTTTAGATTTTAGTTCAAAATTAATCCCAAATGTATAAAAGGAAAAAAGCTCTGATACTACATTATTTATATAATCAGCCTCAAAGTAAAACCATTAATGCTAATTTATAAACAATTTTACAATAGCAAACCGTATATATAGAAATATATACAATATCTATATTAAAAGATATCAAACTGAAAAAAAAAACAAAAATCCATCTATTTTTAAAAAATATTATTTGAGAAATGATTTTCGGAATTTGATTATGTGTTATCATTATTGTGAATAGTGCAAAAGATCTCCTATTATCAATCATACATAATAAGAAAACATTATTGTGAATAGTGTAAGAAGTTTTTCTAAAAGGAACCAGATTAATTTGTACCACGGCCACAACAACTATAGTGACCATTCTAAGCACTCCACTTCAACTCCCGTGATAGCCATAACTCTTTGACCCATAACCACAAGAAGAGATAGTGGAAACAAAATGATAATAATAATAAATAGTTAAAAAATAATAATAAAACTTACGTAAGCATGTTTATTGTCTGCCTGTTTTTAGAAAGAACAAAACTAAAGTAAAATAAAAAAATTCACTGCTTTATATTCTTAACTTTTCTTTTTTGTTTTATATTCTTAACTTTTCCATAGACAGTTTAACTATAATTTTTTTAGTGTATTCAATATGCATGTGACTTAATTCTTTTAATTTCTTATTTTTCTGAGAAGAATTGGAAAAGCAAAGTAGATGCTTTGATTTTTGACCGTACGTCTAATTTTTAAACTTACCAATAAGATCTTCACCGTACCAACCAAATATAATAAACTTCTTTTCTCTTTTTTTTTGTGTTTAAAAGTTGAAATACGTGACCTTTTGCGGATTTTTGCAATGTATGTTATTTCTCACCAACAGCTAGATTGATTTTATGTTTCTCACGAAAAAATGTTGATAAGTTGTTTAATATCGAATCAACATGAATCAAAAGTTAACGATATGATTAGTTCTCAGTTCTCACTAAAAGAATTTGGTCTGTTTATTTTCCAACTTGATAAAGGGATTAAATCTTAGAGTCGATGATTATTCTGTTCATTGATAAAAAAAAAATCTGTGAGCTGCTTCGGGTTATGGAGGAATGGATCATCTTTTCGACTTGGTAATTATTATTATTATATTTTTTTGAGAAAGGTCGACTTGGTAAATTCCTAGATCAATTTTAGCTTCCTTATGTTATTTCCTTTACGTTTAATTACCACATTACAAACTAATGGAAAACATTGACTGAAACCGTGTATCACTTAGTCTTGAACCGACTTCTTAGGCCATGATTATTGCAGGTTTTTTAGAGCATTAGCATTGGTAAAGTACCTGCAGAGAGTACCTACCACATATAATAATAATTTACTTAACTTTTATTATTAAAAGTGAAAACAAAATAAAAATAAACCATTAGAAATAAGACACGTGAGATGAGAGTCTCTTCCCTTTATCTTTGCAGCTTTTCTTCGAGGTACGCTTCTTTTATTTTTTGATTCTCTCTCTTCACTTTTTAATTTTTTGCATTATTTTAGTCTAAAGAGACGGGTGGAGAAACCATCACTGCTGATGCCCTTAAGCTAGGTTTCTTAGGAAAAGTTAAGAAACAGTTTTTTAGTTTTCTTAAGAAAAGTTAAGAAAAGTTAAGAAACTGTTTCTTAAAACTGTACTTTAAGAAATAGTTTCTTAATTTTTCTTAAAAAAATTAAGAAACAGTTTCTTAACTTTTTCTAAGAAACCCAACTTAAGAAACCTGCAATAATCATGCCCTTAGTCGACCCGCATGTTTTGTATGTTACGGCGATGTGATTCCATATCAAATTTTTGAAAGGACTCATAATAATTTATAAGAAACATGAGCCCGTTCACTAGTCATATTGTTTTTGATCACTAAAGATATCAATTTAGCTTTAGTTGAAAATCAAAAGAAAATAAATAGAAGAAGAAGAAAAAAGAACTTGTTTATTGAGAACTTCTTTTAAAGAAGGTGATCGAGATAAAAAGAAGGTAAATCTCTCAAATAATTCATTTTAAAGTTTTTGTCACAAAAATAACACTCAATAACAAAAATGATCAAACTAACCTTTTAAAAAAAATTAATTTTATTTTATTTTTTTAATGTTAAAATCTCACCTCCAAAACTTCACTACATAACTCTAAATCCTAAGTCTAAATTAGTTAACCCAAAGGTTATAAATATAAATTTACACCTTTTAATAAAAGTTATTTTTGTCATGTTTTTCTTTAAAAATTATATTTGTGATAAAAACTTTTTTTATGTATATCTTAGAGTATTTCTCTAAAAAGTAAAAGAAACAGTAGAAGAAATTTTGAGAAGATAAATAATCCTGAAGTTTGGAAAGCTATGGGGACCAATTTAAAAATGATTGAAGTTACTTGTACAATTCAAAGGGCATTGTTTATTATTGCATATGCAATTTGCAATGTAGATGTGGACACTTTATGTAGTGTAGATGTAGGTGTAGGTGTAGGTGTAGATGTAGACGTAAACTGTGCTATTTTCAACTGCAAATAATGTTTTCAAATGCAATTATTACTGATATGATTTTTTCAATAAAAGGTGAGATTATTTTTTTTTTTTTTTTGATAAGTATGTGAATTCATTATAAGAATAATGGACGAGAGATACAACAGACTCTGAAGGATCAAATTCTACTGCATCTAAGATGGCTAACAAAAGCATGGGTCAAGGAAAGCCCCAAAAAAAGCTAAAAAAGACTTTCAATGACAATAATATCTAATCAACACCCGAGAGAGTGATTAGAGCTTAACTAACTAATTCCTTAGCTGCTATTCGATTACCAGTAGATTAATGGACACCTTGCTGCCGGAACCTGAAACAAGGACATTAATCAAGGAGAAAATCAACCGGAGAATAATCCCAGGGGCCGAGGACTATCCCAAAGGCGAAACCGAAAGGATGGAAAACGAAGCGGGCTTGGCAAGGTCCCGGTCCGGTCCCATTCCTGTGGAATCCACTCCAGACGCCGAAGTAGCTCCAGAGACAAACACGACGGAGGCCTTGTAGACCCTCCAACAAACGAAATGAACCGAGCAAGTAGACGATGGAGCAGAGCTGTCGGAAGCAAGCGGAGGTTAAATCTCTTGACTCCGGTCCCTTCACGTAACAGATGACTCAGAAAATAACAGCATCACAACGAGGAGGAGGGCAAGGCACAACATCCGTTAATCTCCTTTCTGGAACCGGGAAGAACAGAGGAGACAGAGCTCCAAAACCAGACGACAAGAGAAGTCGCCATGCTAACAGCTACAAGAATCAGACCAAACAGGAGTCCCCAGCGAAAGCCTCACAACGCCATTACATCTCAGATCCAAAAATCGAGAAGGGGAAGTCCTAGCATAGCAACCGAACTGCATGAGACATGGGAAAGGCAAAGACACCACGAGGCAGGAGCGGCAGCGACGCGCTTCGAATCCGACGAGTGCTCAGGGTTGAGACCTGACCCAGGTACAACCACCACCGAAACCCAGATCTACAGCAAGAACAGAGCTTCCTGAAGACGGACATCCAACCACAGACTCGCCAACACTCCAGGGAGGTCGAGTACACACCCGACGACTGTTTAGAACCGCCAGATCCGGCCGCAATCCGACGGAAATCCAGAGAAATCGAACAAAGAGTCAAGGAAAGGAGATCTGTGAGACAGGATAAGAGGCAGAGTGACAGAGACGAGGGGTGGCGACCGACGGTCAAGGGCACCGCCAGTCACCGAAGCTTGAAGAAAAGAGGTTTTACAGAGAGAAGGGATAAGGTTGGGGAGAGAGAAAAAACTTCGACAACACTTGAAATTCAGAACCAAAGGTGAGATTATTGATGATACAATTATTAAAAGAAGGTGTCACATACATTTTAGTCAAATCTTTTTTATTTTTCTAATAATAAACTACACTACTTCAAACTAGACACCGATAAGAGGATTCAAATCAATACAATAGTATCAACATAAATCATTGATGATAGTTGAGTTCGAGTTCGAGTTTCTCGTACAAGTTTGTCACCCTTGTGTTCTTTGCTTTTATGATATGTTGGATAACGACTTTAGAGAATAATTCATTTCATTGTTGAAATTTCATCAAAGAAAGCCAGTTTTTTTCGTAGGTGTGCACCACTTTTATCTGTTGAGAATATTTGGTTTCAAACACTATTTCTGAAATTGTAGAACTTTCAAACATTACATCGTCAAATTAAAGTTTCACATGTAAAAATAATATTCTTTATCTGATATTCATGGTTCTCGTGATGTTGTTTGTTAGATTTTAGGTGCCAACAAAATCATCGTTGACCTGTAAATACATTTTTGATCTCTCTAAATTCCATCTACATAACACTTGTAAAAATATTTTGATCTTTTTCTTACAAACATAAAAATAAATTATATTTTTATGACAGTCATAAAACATATTTTGATTTAAAGTGACTACAATATCAGATGATTTATAATCACTAATTTAATAAGTAAATAAAACCAGAGTATATTTTAAGTGATCATACATTTTTAGGAATTATTTTAAAATTTAAAATATATTTCTTCCATCTCGCAAAAAGTGTCACTTAAACATCACGCATATTAAAAATTAATAAAATATATTAATGTATTTTTATTTATGATACAATTATTTAAATAAAAATAATTTAACTAAATATATTGATTATTTAAAAAGGGTAAAAAAGAGATTTAATATGAAAATTTACATTGAAAATGTAGAATAACACTTATTTTAAAATAAATAAAAAAATTTTAAAAACATTTTCTTATAAAATAGAAAGAGTAAATAGTACATTTATAGAATATCTTCCCACTATAGGTATTATCCGACTTGTATATTAAGATAACTTCTTGCAAAAAAAAAAAAAGATTACTTTTCGGATAGTGGATAGATATCAAATTACCGTTACCAAAATAAACGAAGATCTTTGATCTTTCAACAATTAGTAGCTAAAAGTTGATGAATTATTAGGCGGTGAACGGCCTACAGCTGTAGGTACGGCCACCTGGGTTCGATTTCCCGGGTACGCGGATATGGGCTATCTTACGCCCATTTGAATACCCGGAGTGAGGCTCCATCTGCGGGGCGCACCATCCCTTTGGGGATTAGTCCGGCCAAGCTGGGATACCCCCAAGGTTAAAAAAAAAAAAAAAAAAAGTTGATGAATTATTAGTACAGTGACGTATTGAAGTCTCTCTGTTGAGTGTTGATTAATCGCATTGTTGAACTAAAACACTATATTCCGTACAAATATATAAAGTAAACAGTGCTCTAATAATTGAATAATAGAATCTGAATCTCAACGTTTTTAAAATATAGTTAATGTCAGATTTACATGATTCGGGGTTTCTGGACGTCATCACATTTCATGTACTCTCACGATCCAGCTCTCATGTCCTCATCTATGTCTATGCCTGCAAATTTACAATTGATATATAATGAAGCGCCCACATTATTGTTATACTTTTGTAAACAGCCGATAATGTATACTTAAGCATCTTTTATTTTCTTAATGATGTATCATTGAGCTATTTATTACGGTTCTACGTATATTTTATGAACTAGTATTATACTATATTCCATAGATTGTATGATTAACTATTTATGATTGGTCTCCTCATACATACGCCAGAAGGAGATTAAGGGACAAATGTTAGTCAACTTTGCCTTTTGGCAAAGACTTTAGCCATTGCCACTCTATTCAATCTAAGAGGTTAATGCTTTAATTTGGCCTTAAGTACACACTTAAAGCTATAAACTCTAATCATTTTCTTCATATATATTTATTCAGTTTTTAGGTTGTCCAACTATATGTAATTTAAAAAGTCAAAATTTATTTATATGGCAAAGGTTTGATGCCAAGCTAAATTCTCTCAAATATGTAAAAGAAAAACTAAATTGTTTTAATTATGCCAAGAACAAGGTTATCGATAATTTGACATCAAAATGGTTTATTACTCGAACAAAAAATGATATGGAAAATCAAAACGAAATATAACAACCAACAAATTTTTTTTTGTGAAATCATGTGCAGTCTTAGCTAATGAATCAACAATCCGGTTTTGATCAATTAGCGGATGATACACAATCATCATTTATATATGTTTAGATCAATCATAATTTTGGGGCCAGATATAAGAGTTATTTAAGCTATGGTAATTAGTGCTCGATCTAGTGAAAAAAAATGCGGAGAAGCGTAGCCGGAGAGATGTGATGACCCGTGACCGTAAATGGCTCATATTCTTTTTCTGGAAACTCAAAAGATGCTATCGTTTCCGTTCCGAATTATAATATCCCCACCACGTAGAAGAAGTAGCCTCTCAGGGTATAAAATTTCTTTAAATCCCAACCATTCTGTTAATTTGATGAATAAAATTTGCTTGATGGTTAGTCGATTGGTTGAACTAACTGATATTTCACATTACTCATCAAAAAATATAATTTTAATGTTTTTTTTATTTAATTACTACTTATTTGTTTCTATAACATCGACTAGTTCGGACATTTGTATGTAGTACGTATGGTTAAAACACAGTGTTGTAAGACACACACACACACACACACATATATATATATACAGAGCCGGCCCTAGTAATTATGAGACTAGAAGCCAAAATAAAAAATGTGGCCGCTATGTTTTGAACCCACTACCTGTAACACTTGTAACATCAAGCCAACCACTACGCTACAGAGAACTTTCTGTCCAAATGTGGCCGTTTATCATCTTATTATTTGGCGGCCGGAAGCACAAGCTTCATCCGCTTCCTTCCAAGGCCGGCTCTGTATATATATATAATGTTATTATACATAATGTGTTATTATATAAGATTATGTGAAAAAGTCGTTGTTTGCTTTAACAGAAAATGTACCCATTGTAATCAAATAAATAGTAATGTGTTTGACAATGAGCATGCATCCGACCATATACATATATATTAATAAAATAGGCAATGTGTAATTATAATTTTAATACAATTATATCGAACCATAAGTAAATTTAGGCTACTTTCGTTTCAGTGTCTATATATCCATGTCAAATTGACAATAATTTACAGCATATGATTACGCAACTCATTACGTGTAAATTAGCTAGCTAGAGCACATAATGCGTCCAGTTTTTACATATAAACACGAATTTAACCGAAATGACGCATACATAATTTAAACTCAAGTCAGATATGAACAATTCAAATTGTGTTGCTTTCGTGTATATTACGGGTTGCTGTGTGTATATTATATTAGCAATAGATATAAAAGATATTTTATGCTCTATAACCAAGTCCAGAATATAGCTAGCCTAAAAATGTTGCTTTCATTTTTTTATTTAGTTTGTTATAATATTGATTCATAAATTTATTCAGCCTATACATTTTAAAAATGCAATAGAAACCAAACCTTAGAAAAATGACATAGCCCTGTTGAACATGATCAGATCAAGTTTTACAACATTTAGGCATTCATCAGTTACAGAAATTTTAATTTGAATTACATCTTATAAATGCCATCTATGCTCTTATCAAACTACATAAACAAACGATGACATCACACATGTAAATTTAAACAATTATCGTAAACAAAGAATACATAATTAGTGGCACTATAAAGGATATAATAGAAGGTAATGTTTGGTACCACTATTTTAGCAAAAAGCAAAAAAAAAACACTTTTTGGTTTCACGCTTAGAGCACGACTGGACAACAAAAGTTTCATCATACATGATGATATCAAGAGTAGATAAAACATGCATGATAATCCATCCAGGATAAAAAAATATTATATAACTGAAAATATTATAAATACTTATGCGATTGCTTTTTGAATCGAAGGAAAACCAGTCGTTTGTTTGGGTGGAATCTAATGCCAATTACTTTAGAACTCTTCTTCCCTTCTTTTTAATATGTATCAATGGCGCAGACTTTATTATAAAGATTCTATATTGGGAAACATCCATTGAAGAAGCATTTCTTTTATTGATACCATGTAGGTTTATAGTACAAACTTTTAGAAGATAGTGTTCAATATGCTTCTAAAAACCGAGTTAATTTTATATTTTTTATTTCTTTTCATTTTCTAGAGTTCTTATATTATTAGTATTTAGTGTAAAAATGTACAACTAAGAAGCAATTTCTTTTATTGATACCATGTAAAAAAGGTTCTATATTGGGAAACATCCATTGAAGAAGCATTTCTTTTATTGATACCATGTAGGTTTATAGTACAAACTTTTAGAAGATAGTGTTCAATATGCTTCCAAAAACCGAGTTAATTTTATATTTTTTTTATTTCTTTTCATTTTCTAGAGTTCTTATATTATTAGTATTTAATGTAAAAATGTACAACTCAATATAATAATTAAGAAATTGTTTAGAATTTTACCACAATGGACACAATTTAATCATCCATAAAATGTATGGATATGGATATGGATATGCTAGAGGGCTTGGCATATTTTTCTTAAATATTTAACTAGGCTCTTATCACTTCTTTTATGGTTGTACGACTACGACCCGATCGATCAAGAACCACTCAGAATCTACTTTTACGTCGTTATGATCTCAAAAGACTCAAAATCCACTTTTAATCCGAATGTGTGTGTGTTATGTATGGGCGTCGAGTGGGCATTGACTCAATTTACGTAATTTGGTGGACATAGAGAAAAGATGAAAAAGATAAACTTGTCTATTACTGGTAGTGTAGGCTCATTGGGCGGTTGATGTTACTCAGCTTTGTTTTTCCCTTGCATGTTACATCTTATCTTAAAAATATTTTCCCACTATTTTACAATTGGAATTTTTTTTTCTTCAAGAATTGGGTAAAAATGTAACGAAGAAATTCAAAAATTTAAATCTAATATAACTTGTTTTAATCTAATGCTGTGAAACTTTCTGTAGGATTTATTTTTTTTTAAATAATTTTTTTTGTGTGTATTTGTGTGTTTTATGGCACTCTACATGGATCCAAGATTGGCTTTAGATTGAAGCTAGACATGTCACTTAGAGCCTAGAGGCGGAACTTGTTTAACCCTATAAATTACAGGCGGATTTAGTTATATCAGTTACATAACCTCAAAAGTTAAGTTTTTTTGCTAAGCTCATTTGGGTTTTAGATATTTTGGTCTTAAACCCGTTTAGGTTAGAAAATTTTACATTTTAATTTAAATAGTATCATTCTTGCGATCAAAATTTTTTTATATTGACATATTGTTTAAATATTCTTGATACAAACTCTAAAAAAACAAAAATAGAAATTGTGAATGTAATTATTGTTTGATCATTATAAGAGTTACATTCTAAACTCGAAAAATGTATATTTTTCTTTAAATAGAATGTTTTTCTCAAAAATACAAAGTGTGGAATATTTTTCTGTGTTTAGTATAAGTTTTGTTTTCTTCTCTATTTAGTTTTAATTTACATGTGATTGTTTAAATTTAGTTTGCTTATAATATGGTTTTGAAGAGTATAAAAACATTCTTTTAAAAGAAGAAAAGTTTAAGCTTAGTTTATATCTGAAGACAAACAATTGAAACTGATTTTTTAATGAAAATTTAAATGTTTAAGCTGGTTAAAGTGGCATATATAGCATTATAATAAATTATTTCGATAATTCATAAAACTTGAAAAGTCTTATATCCCTATTAGGACCGGGCTGAGCTTTTAAATATAGGCTTAAAATATTTTGGACCAAACTGGGTCAGACTCGCATATTTACAGGTTTTGTGGGTTTTGAGTCCGGGCAGGCCTAATTGAAGCCTACTCTAACAAACACAAGCTTAAAGGACCCTAAAACAGACCAACTCGAAACAAAAGCCCAAAGGTTTATAGGCCCATATGGGAGACAACTTTAATTAAAGAAGATGAAACGTGCCACGCCTTCTCCAACTACCAGGATTCTGGAACAATAGAACATCACTCAGAATATACACACCATCTCCTCGAGTCAGTAACACCAAGACCCGACGCGTACAGGATTGATGATCGTATTACCAAGATAAAATAAGAAAAAGATAACATTCAACTTTATTAATCAAATAATAGAATACGGATAAGTCTAAACATAACATACTTATAACTTATAAGTATTAAAGAAAAAATTGACAAAAAGCTTATAAAAAGATACGCTGTATCACTATCACATTTTCATTGACTCCGTTGATAACAAATTCAAATACACATGGTGAAATTTTAAAAGTATTTTCAAAAGTATCAAATTAATTCATAATTTTCTTAGTTCATGAATTCAATACTCTTGTTCTCACATAAAGAGGGATTCGAACATCGTGAGCTCCATTGTCGCTCCATGTCAAGCTTCCAAGAGATCATCTCCGTATATTTTGTTATTTTTACCTCTAAAATAAAAGAACTCTATAATAGAGATGAGATATGCTCCAATATATTCCTCTATAATATCAATTTCTAAATATAGAATAAAAAATAGAAGAATGCTATTTCTTCCTCTATAATAGAGAAAAAAATAGCAATCTCTATTATAGAAGAAAAAATAGAGGTGAATTGGAATAATTCCACTTCTATATGCTATTTTAAAAGTAGAAATAATAATGAGTTGGGGATGCCCCGAATCGTGGAGACTTTCACCATAAATGTAATCTTGTTGGAATGTAATGCTGCAATGGTATCGGTCATTCACCAGACTACAGAAGCACAAATCATTTTGCTAACCAGCCAATTAGGTGAATGTGAAATGTAGCTTGAACACGTTAGCTTGAACACGTTTAAGTAAGTTTTTGCTGATTTGTTTTAATTTTATTAGCTAAAATATGTGATGTGTATTAACTAGTCATGATTTGACGTCAATAATGATTAGGATGATTCTTACTTACTTGGTTGATGACATGTGTTGAAACTTAATTTGGGTGTTCAGGATGAAAACAGAAATTCGAAGTAGCTCTCAATGCATTGGTAGTAGTAAACTCCTCTTCTCTATAGTTTGCTTTTATAGGTCTCCAACAATGAGAATATGTTAATTGTTTTTATCCTTTTGTTGAAGCATGGAAGTGTTCTTATTCTTTAGGTTTAACCACAATTGTCTATTGTGTTTTTTTAAAAAAAATCTTTCATCTCAACTATAAGACAACCTTTAATTCCTCATTGAGTTCAAGTAAAAGTTCATTATTTGGCTGTGGCTTTTCAGGTTCTATCTCGTGTCAGATGCTCGACATTGCATGAACCATTATATTGTTTCTTCACTATTATGTAGTCTTCGTATGTATCTAATGATGCCCTTCTTTTCCTTTCGCAGGAGATCAAAATAGGTGACTATAGGTCCATGGTTAGAACTTTTTAAGCGTAAATACTCGCATCTTCCAGAAGGATAAATGACTGTAATTGAAGACTAAATCTTCCGATTAAATAGTTGATTTCCACTAGAGAAAAAATTGTTTTGTTGATCCAGGCCAATAATCAATTTTTCTCTAATGCGAAATTATTAGTTTCATATGTGGTCATGTGGATATAAACTTATTGTTTATGATCCATTTGAATATTCGAGAAATGATTTATTCGTAAACTGCACCTCTTACGTAGGGGTTAAGTTTGTGTTTTTAATATCGGATTTAATTATTTTTTTTATAAAAAAAATGATAAGTTGTTATAAAGCTCCGCATGGGGGTATGTTTAATTTTTTTTTTTTAAACTTTAGGGTAAGTTTAATAAGAATAGTCTAGTTAGAGAGACATGCAATTTGTGAAAAGTATGAATTATTATTTTGGATAATTCATCAAGGATAAAGATATGTTAAGGGACCAACGTGTGGGGGTATGTTTCCGTTTAATGTGTCCTCAACATGCAACATGCAGTGTTGGCATTTGATTAATAAGAAAATTTCAAACTTTAAACAGAAACAGAAATAAATAAAGCGGGGTAGACTCGTTATGCCTATCGTTATTGCTGTATTTGTTTTTTATTTTCATTTTTATTTCTTAGAGACTGTTTTGCTATAGAGATAAACATTTTATTCCTTAAATTTGATTTTATTCAAAACTTAAATGATATAATTTAGGATAAAAATAGTAAAATATAATATTCGTAAAAACAAATTAAATTATAAATAAAAGTTGAATATTCTTTCTGATATGTCTATTCGTACATATGTAGTGTGGTTATATATACAAGCCACTATGTTTATACATATCTTATAATATAGAAACGTAATTTATTTACTCTTTTTAAATTATTTTATGGAAATTTTAGTTAGGGATATTGCACATCCAGTTTATCATTTGTGTGAATCCAAATGTTACCATATGCATTTTCTTATTCAAAACACCAATATTGGAATATTTAGTGTTTTTTTATGATTTGCATTAAAATTTCAGTTTTTAGTCTAATCATATTTGTTATTATGATGTTATGATAGTATGTTTGTTTACTTTTGAAATTCCATTATTATTTATTTTTAAATATTAACGGATTGAATCTGCTAATGAGCAAATATCTGAAGTATGTTTGGATATTTGGATAACTATTTTTTTTGGTTTAAAACGAATCACAAACCTAATTATTTGATTAAGATGGAATAGATTATGAATACTGAATTACTTTCTAGATATATGCTACGTGCCTAGACCTATGACATTTAGTTTATGGATCAAAATGGAAAACAAGGATTAACTAATTAATGGATGATGTCAGATAATTCATAGTAAAATTAAAAGGACCAAATGCAATGAGAGGTGAGGAGGAAGCAAACAAAAGAGTGGCAACGGCTCCTTCGTAGTTACCCATTTATTTTGCTGTCCATTGCAAATTTTTTTACACTTAAAAGTTGTGCTCTTAAAACTTTTAATTTTAGAATAAAAAATAAAATGTAATATATATATATATATATATATGTGTGTTTTGTTAACATCATTTGCTCAGAACATTCAGATAGCATGGGTTGTCGTGTACATGGTCATTTTTCATTTACATATAAACATTTTACTCAGTACCCAGTACCAAATTGAATTAAGAATATCTCCAAATCACTCTAAAATAATTTTTAAAATAATACTCCACCAATCTCACTTTATTTTTTATTTATAATAAAGTAGAAACAAATTTACTTTATAAATAAAATAATTCATTTATTTTTATTTATCATTCTATAATAAATATCATTAGAGTAAAATTCAAATTCATTATAAAACTATTCTAATATATAATTTTATTTATTGGTGTTCAAAAAAAATCATGAGTAACATTTTAAGATTTTTACCGAAAAATATTTTACAAATAAATAATATTTGATAATAAATAATTATTGTTGATTTTTAAATATTTAAAAATTATTTCAAATACTTCAGATACATCATTTTAAAGTTATTTTATATGAAGTTTATTTTATTTTAATTATAAGATGTTATTTTTCTATTAAAATTTATTTTACATTTACCAAAATTATTTTGTTGTAAAATAATTAAAGTTTTTTAATCTAAATATATTTAACCTCAATGTGACCAACTACAAAATATTGTATTTTTTGTTAATTGAACTAATTTTATTTATTAATTAATGTAATCAAAGATAAATTGTATAAATATTTGTATTTTTCGAGAGTACAGTTTAAAATTTCCTTTTTAATATTATGATTCAAGTTTCTAGGTTTTGGTTCCCACTGTACCACTGTGACTAGTGACTGTGTAGTGTCTCAATTTATTAGATAGATTTTAGAACACCGTTGGATTTATTTGTGACCGTTTGAAATCTCAAGACAAGATCTCAGCCGTCCCTTCGACTGCTAACCTCATTACTCTTTCTCTTTCGATATCACCAACAAATTTTCTAACTTTTTCTCCATGTCCTTTCTTCCTTCACAGCTTTACCCTATTTTCTCTACCCTCACGCAATTTTACCCTTTCCCCTTTTTGTGGGTTTCAACTTATTCTTCATAAAGTCGACATTTTTATAACTCATAACCCATAAATATTTTGCTTGCTTCCTCTGTTTCTTGTCTCCTTGGGTTATCTCAGATTCTCAGGAAAAGAAAAGTCAGTCTCTTTCCATGGCTCCTCATCTTCTGCTTCCTCTTCTTCTCCTTGCTCTTTTTGTTCTTGCTCCAGCTTCTCCCTCTGCTCCTCCACCTGATGAAGGTGAGTACATGTTTTTTTTTTTGAATCTCTATTTCAATCTTGGACCTTGACAGTTTCAGATTCATATTTGCATGTGTCAGTTAGTTACATTTCATTAATAATATACACTCTCTAGCTGTTCTCAGTTATTATAAACTAATTTTAGAACACTTAGCATCAGATCATTAAGGTTCTTAAAAGTTTTGTGTATGTATTGTTTGGCTCTATCTATATGTTTGATTGTTTGAGTGGGTTTGAGAAAGTGGTAGGTTATGATATTAAATGTCTGTATGTGTTTGGCAGGTTGGCATATTATTTTAGTTCCCCCACTAAGAAACAAGAATGGTGTCTTTAATGCCCCACAGATTTATTACAGAACAAATGTGTTTGGACATATAATGGATACTCACAGTTCTGTTTAGGAGTTTAAATCTTGTTGCACCTCACATGTTAGTGTAGGGTTTAAGGGTTAAAGGCATATAAAAACAAAAATGCAAATCTTGATGTATTAATAGTTTGTTTAAAACTTTTAGGTGCATATATTGGAGTGAACATAGGGACTGATCTTTCTGACATGCCACATCCAACACAAGTTGTTGCTCTCCTAAAAGCTCAGCAAATCCGACATATCCGCTTATACGATGCTGATCCAGGGATGCTAATTGCTCTAGCAAAATCAGGGATCAAAGTCATTATCACAATCCCTAATGACCAGCTTCTTGGCATTGGTCAGTCCAACTCAACAGCAGCCAATTGGGTCAAACGCAATGTCATTGCTCATTACCCTGCAACCACTATCACCGCCATTTCCGTTGGCACTGAGGTTCTAACAAGCCTCCCAAATGCAGCACCTGTTCTAGTCAGTGCCATTAAAAACATTCACTCAGCTTTGCTCTCCTCAAATCTTGACCGTTTGATCAAAGTCTCTACTCCTTTATCAACTTCCTTGATCCTTGACCCTTTCCCTCCCTCTCAAGCCTTCTTTAACCGGTCTTTGAATCCGGTTATCGTCCCATTGCTTAGCTTCCTGCAGTCCACAAACTCATACCTAATGATGAATGTGTATCCCTACTACGATTACATGCAATCAAATGGTGTGATTCCTCTAGACTACGCGCTGTTCAAACCCATCCCTCCAAACAAAGAAGCTGTTGATGCCAACACTCTTGTTCACTACTCAAACGCCTTTGATGCAATGGTGGACGCTACTTACTTCGCAATGGCTTTCCTCAACTTCACAAACATTCCTGTTTTAGTAACCGAGTCAGGCTGGCCTTCCAAAGGTGAAACCAACGAGCCTGATGCTACACTAGACAACGCCAACACTTACAACAGCAATCTCATAAGACATGTTCTCAACAAGACAGGGACTCCTAAGCGTCCTGGGATCGCTGTGAGTACTTACATTTACGAGCTTTACAACGAAGACACAAAGCCTGGATCATTATCAGAGAAGAGTTGGGGTTTGTTTAACGCAAATGGTGAACCTGTTTACATATTGAGGCTGACTAACTCGGGTTCGATTCTAGCGAATGACACAACGAACCAGACTTACTGTACTGCAAGAGAAGGTGCTGATCCTAAGATGCTTCAGGCTGCTCTTGATTGGGCTTGTGGGCCTGGGAAGATTGATTGTTCACCTATCAAGCAAGGAGAGGCTTGTTATGAACCTGATAATGTGATTGCTCATGCTAACTATGCGTTTGATACTTATTATCATCAGACTGGGAATAATCCGGAAGCTTGCAACTTCAATGGAGTTGCTAGTATCACCACTACAGATCCAAGTAAGAAAAAAGCAAAATCCTTTATTTATTAAATATTTACAGTGTGTAAATATTAATATTCTTTTACATGTTTTGTGATTTTTTTTGCAGGTCATGGTTCATGTGTGTTTGAAGGAAGGTAAATTATCCTATTCAATGTTCTAAAAATCGCTAGGCGGTGGTTACACAGTTTTATAGATGATTATTGTTTAGATGGACGTATAGGGCGACTTTTAACAAAATCTGTTTGAAAATATCGTTTCGCTCGTACTCAACCAACTAGGCAGATGTATAGATGTCGCCTAGACCGATTTTAGAACACCGATCCTAATCCTTTCAACCATTTTTGCTTTAGGTTCAGGTGTATTTGTTTTTCTTCTTTTTGGTTTTCTGGTTTTCAGTTAACCTTGTGGGGTTTGGTACAGTTTAGTTTCGGTCTCGGTCTAGGATCATATTCTGATTATGTCTTTTTACTAGTAACATGTATTAATCTTTGTTTGTTTTTCACGTTGCAGCCGTGGTCTTGGTAGGAACGGGACCTCTGTGAACATAACGGCTCCATCGGCAAATTCGACGAGCTCTGGAGTAGGGAGTGGTGATTTGTATTACAGTCGGGGAATGTGGATCATTTTGACAGTGATTTTGAACCTTGTTGCTTTCTTGTGAGACGATCTTTCGGACATAAATGTTTTTTTTTTGTTTGGGGGAAGCTTTTATTATAACTTTCTTTAGGTGGGAATTGGAGTTAGATTTGAGGCCAAGATTGTGTTGGATTCGATTTTTGTACACAACAAAAACCAAGAAAACATGTATTGGTCTTTCTTTCATTCTTCATTTTGATCTATCACTTAAAACAAGTCTAGCAAAATACTATGTCATCGTTAAACCTTGTACGTGAAATGCCAAGCCTTTCATTATAAAAGTTCATTCATTAATCTTCAAAGAGTTAGTTACACTATAGGCCACATTTGAGTTTTGATTTACACAAAAGGTCACTTTTTGATGGAGAGTATCTTTCTTTGGAAAGAAGGAGAATTTATGACTTTTTTGCCCTTCATGAACCAAGAGTTGAACCAATTGGATGAGAAGGACAAATTGGCGGTTTGGTTATATTTGAACCAAAAATTATTTAATTTGTTAAAAAAAAAACGTTCCTTCTCTGCTAACAAAGCACGTGCTTTGTGGACTTATGCTCGTGGACGTGGATGGATCATCACCATTGTCCACAGCTCGTGGACTTGGATGGATCATACACCAACAGTGTCCACACCAAGAACAAAAGGATTAACAGAAAACAAAATATGGCAGCAATAATTTGAAGAGACAGAGCAAGCAAAAAATAGAATAAGTTGACTTCAGGAATTACAGAATAGAATTATTACATATTACATAATAGAGTTATTCTACTAAAACAACTAACTAGAACAATGACATTGAAAAGAAAAGAAAGACACACTAATGTAGTTTCTTTAAAGGAAAAGAACAACAATAATCATTTCATTTAGGACACTTCTTGATATAACAAAGCATAGACTGATCGATGACGTTGGATGGTGTGGACGATGGAGGTGTGGACGATGGAGGTGTGGACAAAGGGGGTGTGGACGTGAGAGGTATGAACTAGTGGGGGTGTGGATGGGTGAGGCGTTGACATAAGAGGTGTTGACAGGGAAGTGTGAGAGAAGTGTGGATGGATGACGTGTGGACCGGTGAGTTCTAATGATGTGCAGCGTATCGGATGACAAGATGAGAGTGACATGGAGGGTCATCTTCCTCCGTAGACACATGTGGATGGTGTAAGATGATAAGCATGGACAAGTAAGTGCCTTCTCCACAATAACCATCTCTACCAAGACCCCCACCGCAACCGCTTCCGATGCGGTATCCACCTTCATGTCTTCCACCGCCGTCTTCTATATAACCACCACCTCCTCCACTTCCGTACCCACCACCTCCACCACGACCTCCATCTCCACCGTCACCATTACAACCTCCATCTCCACCGTCTTCCACCACCACCTTTTCCATAACCACTTCGGTACTCCACTTACAAATCCACCACGACCTCCATCTCCATTGTCATTGCCTTCTCCACAGTCACCACCACGGCATTCATCTCCACCACCACCTTCAAATCACAGAATATTGCAGAAACAATCAAGAACAAGCATTTTGTGAACCCAAAAGTAGGAAGGGGTGAAACCCGAGCAAACAAAGACAAAAATCAGAACTGAAGAGAGCAAAATCGCGACATAAACAGATTTGTGATGGAGATAACCGGATAGAACTCGAAAATAACAGATTTGAGGTTGTGAGATGAAGATTTTGTTTCTGTATCGGTGATTTGCGAAGAGAGAGAGAGGATATATAGAATTTTGAGTTGGAGTCGTATGCGGCGAAGAGAAGAGAGAAGAGATTAGGGATTCTGATTTGGGAAAAAGGAGGAAGTAAAAGAAACTACGATAAGAAGCCTCTACAAAACGAACAAATAAAAAAATTAGAAATACAGAACCAGGTTATTTTGTTGGTTCGATTGATAAAAAAAGATTAATTGGTTTGGAGGGTAACAATGACTTTGCAACCCAAAAAAGGGGGCCTCAAGTAGAATGTGACCTTTGATGTCATATTAAAGCGATAAAATGATCTAGAGAGTAAAAAATTCATCTTCAAAAGATGTGAAAAGAATGATTTTACATGCAGAACTTTTGTTATGTGGCATACACAATAATTGACAACAACGACATATATGATGACTCAACGGAAGAATAACAAGATTTTCAACTTCAAACAAATTTGAATGAATGCACACGACATAGAGAAATCAAAAGAGTAAAGCCAGTGATTAGACACAAAGAAGGTTTAACGAGTGATTAGAGACACAAAGAAGGTTTAACGAGTGATTAGAGACACAAAGAAGGTTTAATAGAGTAACAAAAAGTAATTAAATAACGTATCATTGATTAGACACACAAAGAAGGTTTGATAGAGTAACAAAAAGTAATTAAATAACATATCATTGCCATTAGTTTGCCACTTAAAATTGTACCGTTAAACTGTACCGCTATCATTACCTTGCCATTTTTCGTTCTTGTTTGCCAATACTTAAAATACTGTTTATATTTTGAAATAATGAGACTATTCTCCTTCATAGTACTGCAACATCTATTCGAAATGAGGTATTTCAGACAATTTATCTATTAATATATTGATTGGATTTAAATTCTAGTAAAAATATTATCGAGTGTTGCAGCAATACTCTCGTAGTACTCCATTACTTTATTTGCATCCCCATCTCTTGCTGCATAATCCATCTACAAATTTACAATTGAAAAAGTTTTGAGTATGTATATATTTAGTTAGAGCGAAGTGAAGAAATGTACCTTGGTGATTGTATTGAAGAGAGATGAATAGAGAGACCTAAGAAGAGGTCTATCCTTGGGAGCCTTTGCTTGGATGATTAAATACAAATCTTGTTTCATGTTTGATGCACTTCTTCTTAACTCTTTCCCTGCTTCTTTCCACCTCTTATTTTCTATCATCATCTCTTTTATCCCTTTTATATTTTCCGCATTTTTTCTTAATCCTTCCTATCAAAAGAGATTCAAAACATTATGAAAGCTTCACATCCCTAATACTTTAAGAAATTAAACTTATAAAATCCACAATATTATGTTAGTATAACTTATAGTCACTGGACCTTAGCCATCTCGACAGTGCGTTCTGGCTCGGGTTGTGGTGCCATGAAGTTGAAAAGGTCAGCAGCATTTGCGGAGGAAGAGCGTTTGCGGTCGAGGAGAAACAGTTGAGGGATTATTGTTCCTGAGATTGAGAGAAGAACGTCTCTTCGTATTCTTCTTGATGAATCACTAGAGAATGTCAAGATAGAAGGCGCAGTTTCAAGATGAGGATTTGGATTGTTAAAGGGACTAAAATGTGGTGGTGGTGGCTTTGAGAGTGCCATGTCTTTCTGTTTGAGTGAGCACAAAATCAGGATGGTAGAGGAGAAGAAGATAGTGTTGAGGCTAAAATTGTAAAAAAAAAAATGGAATGTCATTTTGTAGGTTTTATGCAAGAATGGTCTTTAGCAATTTTAATAATATAAGGAAAATGCCTCGAATATTTTTTATTTTATTTTTTATTACCTCTGAATATTTTTTTTTTCAACTTACAGAAATGTATGAAAAAATTCCGCATTTTATATAATGATATACTTGTTGGTCTAACGATGATATTCAACTATATGAATCTTAAGCCATGTAAATCTGTTAAAAAAACTAGAATTCATGTGGATGTTTTTTTTTTTTTTTTTTTGCTAAAAAATTCATGTGGATGTTCAATTCAAGAAACATAAAATACACATAAGAACTCAAGATATATAAAAGTAAAGTTAAAACCTAATAGTAACTCTAAATACTTTTTTTTTTTAAATATATATTTGGCCAACTAAATCATCATAAACTCTAAATTATCTGTTCTTTGACATGAAAAAAAATAAAAACTATTTTCAGATTTGGTCATGGTCACTGTCTCCATCTTCATCATCATTTGGGTTCTCCAAGTTCATCATAAACCTAAGTGAGTCACCTTCTTCGACTTCCCATTGCTTCTTCAGCGCAATGATGGCTCTGGAAGCAGCAGCTGCAATCGCGGGGTTACTGTCTTCCGCGAGTCTCTGTTTTTCATATTATTTTAAAAGTCCATCAAAAATGTTGCAAGAATGATGATCATCATTACTATCATTTCTCTTATTTACCTGTAATGCTCCCATGCCTGCATTTCCCAACGTCCACATCGATGGCGCAGCTGCTAAAGCATTAGCCAATGCTTTCCTACACCAAGACAGCATGTTACTATCCATGTTTCATATTTGAATGTTGTGTAATTTAACTTGTTTACCTTGTATTGACGTCTGGAGAGCTAGAGCATTCAGCCAATAGTGATGCACTACTTTTACCATCCATTGCATCTAGGTCGATCAGAGTAGTTACTAACAGTTCAAGCTGTTAAAAACCCCATAAGAAAAATAACAATTTATGAAAAAGTTGGATAAACTGTAACAATAGTTCTATGGACCAACCTCTTCAGGATCAGTGTAGTCAATTCCATCGGCTTCTGAGAGAGCTGAAGCCATACTCTTGTAAGCTTCCTGTTATCAAAGGAATCATCAGAGAGAATAATATTTTTAGATCAACACAATGTGGTTTCTAGTAGTAAGTCATACCTCAATAGCAGATATGCTATCAGATGAAACTTCCCCTAGGAAAAACTCTAGAGCTTTTCCATTCTTCTCAAGCGATATCCGGTGCTTGGTACCAGTTTCAGATGTTACCCTATTAAAATGACAATTTAGATATCACGAAACAAAACAAAGCAAAACAAAAGTGTCAAGGATGTAATATGCTTCTTTCTTACAAGCTTTCAACCATTTTTTGCACCATCATATCATGAATGTTCTTGATAAACTGCAACCAAAAACAGGACACATGAAGTGTAACCATAAAAAACATCAATAATATAACTTATCAGACTTTGGTTTTACCTCTAAAGCCATTAATGCATCCTCCATTGCCCGTTGTTTAGCGCCGAAGTCCGCTCGCCTTAGATCAGCCTGGAAAACAAGGGTAAATCTCTCAACCACTTGCGTATAACTTACCAAAAGCATACAGAAGATTGAAACAGATAGGCGAAACCTCTAAGGCGCCGTCACTCCAATGCTTATCAGCAGCATTTTTCAGCTTAGACTGGGCTGTGTTCTTTAATATCTATGCACACAAATTAAGAAAACTAAGGGAAAAAATAACATAACCCCAAGAATGGTAGATAAGTGTGCCTATTTAAATGAGAGGATAAGCATACAGTAGCAATATGATGAAGGCGCTCGGCTTTTCTCTTGACATCACGATCTATTTTCTCTGTATCTTCTCTTGCTCGAGCTACAAGGCAGGTTTATATGAAGTTACCAAAATATTAAATTATATGTTATCGTGAACGAGAACCAAATCTTCTTACCATCCAGTTTAAGGAACCCTGACCCAATAACTGCAACGTCCTGACGTGCACGAGCATCAAGTCTCATAAAGCCACTAAAAAGAACATGAACATAAATCTCAACACATAAGAAACCTCTAAGATGTCATGTAATGAGTTCTTTAGCTCGTAATGTGAGAAAGTTGGATAATGAGAAGATACCGAGATAGAAGAACAAAGTCGCTACGAGCCCTTTCATTCACAAACTTGGCATCATTGGACACATACTCCACCAGAACCTGGCTTGAGTTGCTTTTTCGCCTTGACATCACTTCCTTCTCACCTTCTTTATGAACAATTTGGGAGCTGAAACATCACCCAGACACTTATCAGCTAAACCAAAACCGGACCGATCTTTAGGAGCTAAGAGCCAAAGGGACAAGCTTACTTAGGTAAATCAAGACAATCCTCGTGAGGTTTAGTTTCCGTGTCTTGAGATTTTCCAAGAAAACACACTGTAGATGAAGAAGATCTACGGGAAGTAAAGAACTGGAACTGAGATCTTGAGAGATTAGCCCTCTTCGCTAGAATGGGACTCACTTTGCTCACGTCAAGAGCCATTGGCATGATCAACCTAAAAACTTCTCTGTATATACCGAAAATACAAGCCTTGTTAATAAAGAACTGGAACTTAGGATCCAAGTCACCATTATCCGTAAATAAACTCTAGGCATCCAGTCAGTTTTCTAAATTCTGAGTGTTCAAAGAGAATAAAACTCAAGTTCTTGATTGTAAAGGATATCTGAAGACTCCATCATTAACGATAAAGGATCGTAAGGATGCAGAGGGGAGCGAAAGAGAGAGACTAACCTTGTGAAATAGACAAAGGAGAGAAGTGGAAAAGAGAAAATACAAACAGGGATAGGAGAAGACAGAGAGGGAGGATCATGGATGAGAGTGAAAATTGTAACCACAAGGGTTCCTTGTGTGGCCCAGTGTGAGCCAACCATATCTCTTGTCTTTGTTCGTATGGGACCCACTCTTTAGTTTTGGTTTCCTTCTTTATACACCCATGAACTCGTACTCGTTTGTGGGACTTCCTCTGACCGGTCGGTAAATCAGTCGGTTAGGCGGGTTAGATTTCTTATAAAAATTAAGTTTATAACAATTTGTATATTCTATATCATTTCATTTAATATTATTATTAAAATAAATGAAAATATATTAATAATCTAATAAAAATTTATAATTTTCGCATATGCTATATTTTAAGATAATAAATTATTAAATTATTAAAAACTTCACACATAAAATTTTGTAATTAGTGTTTTAAATATTTTTTGTTATAACAAAATACAAATAATTATAAAATCATATGAGTATGAAGTCTCATTTAATAGATATGCAGATTAATATATATATATATATATATATATATATATATATATATATATATATTATTTAAATTTAATTATAACCATATAAAAATACATAAATGTTCAATTTCAAAATTTGAATTGGTAATGAAAACTTAATATTTTATTTATTTTATTTTATTTAAATTTTGTAAAGTAATTATAATTATTAAAACTGTTAAAAAGTTTCACATAACAAATTTTATCATCAATTGTTTAGATTCTTATTATAAATAGATTTCAAATAATCATAAAACTATATGACTTTTTTTTTTGAAACACATAAAACTATATAACTAAAAAACCTAATTTACAAGATATTCTTATTTAAAATACACTGTATATCTAGGTTCTTGTTATTACTTCTTCTCGAGCTTGACTTTTAATTTTCAAACTATTTCATTATATGCTTTTAACCTGTTTTAGTGGGACAGATCCGGATGGGTCGTGGTGTCAGATCAGATACTAGAACTGATTGGGTCGGTTTTGGAATGGGTAGGTAATTGCTGGTTGAGTTATGCGACATTATTAAATTGTTATGGACTAAATTGTCTTTAACAATTTAAAAAAAATAAAATAAATGATAAAAAAAATCTGTTACTTGGAATGTATTTCGGAAGAATTTTCAGTTTGAGCACTGAGCACTATCTCAGCAGTGGAAACTGAACGGGAAAGAAAGTCCGCAAAGTTGCCTCCCGTTGTGGCGACAACTCTTTTCTCAGTTGTGGAAAAAGAGAAGAGTTGACTGACCAAATTCTAGTGCAGTCTTTTCTTCTTCTCTTCCTCGCGTCTAGCTATGACATGTTGTTAGTGTTCTAATTTGTATCTTCAAGTTTCTGTTTCTCTTTGTGATCAGGAGATTTGGAGTATTGAGCTTTTCTGTAGACGTATCAACCAGTGAGCAAGACAATGAAGTGTGGCATCAAGACTGATTCAGGGAGCACATCCACTGCTTCCCTTTCAACCAGTACCTGCTCTGAGATTTTAAGGGTCGTAGGTAATTTAGTAACCGTTTCAATAATTTTATTTAATAAATTTGAACGTCTATTTCTATATAATTTTCTTCAAAAATTTTGGGGGTCCTAGAACCCTGCTTGACTGGCCTCTGTCCAGGACCTGCCCTGCTTTCAACGACTCTTACAGTAGAGAAAGATGAGTCTGAGATTATGAACCCGAAGATATTGTGTGCAGTAAGAGCAGGTGACAAAGAATCCCTTGTCAAAAGGATAAAAGATGATGCAAAGACCATTCAACGACTAGTAGACAATCATGGAAACTCACTACTTCATATCGCTGCTGCCTCTGGTCATGGAAAGATAGTTGATTATATAGTCTCTAAATTCCCAAATCTTGTTAGAAAGAGAAATATTATGGAAGAAACTGCTCTTCATGTTGCAGCTAAATCAGGCAGTCTCACTATTGTTGAGTCTTTGATGTGTGATATGTTAGTTTCGGCTAAAAGCAACAACGGAGACACTGCTATACACATTGCGTTGAAGGAAAAACATGAAGATGTGGCTTTCTACCTTTTAAGTGTGAGGCCTGATGTATCTTTTGATGTGAACAATGATGGAGTTTCGCCGTTATATTTGGCTGTAGAAGCTGGATATCGCGAGCTCGTGGCAAAAATGCTTGAATCTTTGTCATGCCCATCTAAATTAGCTTTGATGTCTGGTGCAAAATCTATTATACATGCAGCAATGAGGGCCAAGAGAAGAGGTTGGTATCTATATTTAAAAGGCTCTATGTTACTTAACTTTGATACTCCCTTCTTGGTGATTGCTTTGTTTTTTTTTTTTGCAGATATCCTTGGTATTGTTCTTCCTCAAAATCCAAGACTTCTTGAATTACGCGACGAAGAAGGAAGAACATGTCTTTCATTTGGAGCATCAATAGGGTTTTATGAGGGAATTAGCTACATACTATCAAACTTTGATAAAGCAACTTCAAGTTTGTGCTATGTTGCTGATGATGATGGATTCTTTCCGATTCATATGGCAGCGAGAGAAGGACATGTAAGAATCGTAAAAGAGTTTCTTAAACATTGTCCTGACTCAATACAGCTACTCAACAGTCAATGTCAGAATATTCTTCATGTTGCTGCCAAAACCGGCAAGTCCAAAGTTGTCAAGTATCTTCTAAAACTTGATGAAGGGAGAAGAATGATGAATGAACAAGATTTGGATGGAAACACTCCATTACATCTAGCCACGAAACACAGGCACTCGATGGTTGTGAATGTACTTACCTGGAACGAGAATGTTAATCTCGCAACAATGAACAATGATGGCTTTACAGCTCTAGATATCGCTGAGGGGTTAAAGGACAATGCCTACATACTTCGAAAGGTTTGTCAACCTTTGTAGTTGCATGTGTAAAACACATACTTATCCTTATATGACTCTCTTTTCTTTATTTATTTATTTACAGAGATTGACTTGGATGGCTTTGGTATCAGCTGGTGCTCCAAATGGTCCAAAACCGATTCTTTTGGACAGGGTTTCAGCTAATCTAGAAAATCCAGAAATATACAAAGATAGTTTCCATACTCTTATGGTGACTGCAACACTTGTAGCAACTGTGACATTCACTGCAGGTTTCACATTACCTGGTGGTTACATCAGCTCTGCTCAAGATTTAGGCATGGCCGCATTGATCGATAAAATGAATTTCAAGATTTTTATCTTGTTTAACAGCCTTTCAATGTGCTGCTCTATGGTAACTATAATGGCTCTTATCTGGGCACAACTAGGTGATGCTGTTCTGACAAAGAAGGCTTTTAAACTAGCTTTACCGCTTCTTGTAACCTCTCTTCAATCGATGGCAATGGCATTTGTGGCTGGAGTTACTCTTGTGGTGAGCGACCTCCCATGGCTTTCGCATCTGGTATTTGCCATAGATACAAGCTTCTTTTTGTTCCTGATGCTGCTTATCATTCCTTACGCTTTCTCCTCTGCTAGACAAGGCTTTCTTCGACACATCTTCTACTTTCCTTACTTCTTAATGCTTTTGGTTGTTGGTGACGAGAGCAACAACATGGATTGCTAAAAAGGTGCTCTGTTTTTAAGAGTCTCCCTCTTATGAAATCTCTCTCAAATAAAACTGGAGATGTGTTGGTGCTTTAGAGTTTGGTATAGAGAGTAGACACTTCCACTTGAAAGGTGTAACGTTATGATTTTGTTTGGTGTATTGTGTGCATGTACGATATTTAGATGAGGGCACATGAGCTTATTTTGATTATGTCTAGTTGTAAGATTGAGACTTTATACATTACTAATTACTGAAGGAAAATCAAAATCAGACGGAGCTGTGAGTAGATTGGTTTCATATATCAATTATTTATGGGCTGCGAATTGAATTTGCTTCTCCAGGATGTGAATTAAAATAAAGTCTATTAGGCCAATATATTATATAAATTTGAAAAAGAATAAAAAAGTCCATTTAAGTTGTAAAACTAAAATTAATTTATAGAAAAAGATCTTTTAAATATTTTCAAAATTTTAACTATTTTTATGTTTATATATCTATAGGTATTTTTCTGAATGAATAAGTATATTTTATAGGTATTTAATGCTTTATTTGAGTATTATATAAGTTTTTCTAGAATATAATAATAAAATATGTATATGTATTTTTATTAAAGAAAAATCATTGTATTTTGATAAGTATTTAATACTAATTTATCTATTTTATTAATATTTTGGTACTATTTTAAAATAATTTATTAGTTATTTGAAAAATAAAAATACAGCAAAACGAAAAAATTAAAAATCTAAATCTAAAAACTGAAAGTTAAAAACTAAAATCTCAAAAACAAAAAAAAACAAAAATTAACACTAGTATTACAAATGTTAATATACCTTTATTTAGAATAAAAAAAATAATAATTAACTTGAAAATGGTTTACTTTTCTGCCCAATGCCTACCAAAACATAACCGCGCTAACCAGTCTTTCCTCCTCTTCTCTCATGCGCCGCTTAGCAGAACAACAATGGCGTTTCTTCACACCGATCTCGAAACAATCTCCAACACGCATCCTTGGCCTCTTCTCCTTCCACTCAAAACCCGATCCAATCTCCAAACAACAACAACAACACCACCACCTCATCGACGCCATCTCCGAATCGCTACAAAACAACGATAACTGGAACACTCTCTCCACCAAATTCTCCTCCGTCAACTTCTCCGACTCTCTCGTCGAGCAAATCCTCCTCCGCTTCAAACAACCCGAAACCGCCAAACGCGCCTTAACCTTCTTCCACTGGTCCTCCTCCCACACTCGAAACCTCCGTCACGGAGTCTCCTCTTACGCCGTCGCGATTCACATCCTCGTCAAGGCTCGATTACTCATCGACGCTCGAGCTCTAATCGAATCCTCTCTTTTAAACTCGTCTCCCGACTCCGATCTACTCGATTCGTTGTTAGACACTTACGATCTCTCTTCCTCGACTCCTCTCGTGTTCGATCTACTCGTTCAAGGCTACGCTAAGCTTAGATTGCTCGAATCTGGATTCTACGTGTTCAAAAACCTAACAGATCGTGGATTCTCCCTAAGTGTAATCACTCTCAACACTTTGATCAACTTATCCGCGAAATCGAATCGGATCGATCTCGTTTGGAGAATCTACGAAGTAGCGATTGGTAAGAGAGTTTACCCGAACGAGACAACGATTCGGACCATGATCAGTGCCTTGTGCAAAGAAGGGAAGTTGATAGAGATTGTAGGGTTGTTGGATAAGATTCATGGTGAGAGATGTTCTCCTCCAGTGATTGTTAACACGAGCTTGGTTCTCAAGGTTTTAGATGAGGATCGGATCGATGAAGGTATGAGTTTGTTGAAGAGACTGTTGCAGAAGAACATGGTTTTAGATACGATTGGATACTCTCTCGTTGTGTATGCGAGAACGAAGGAAGGTGATTTGGTGTCTGCACGGAAGGTGTTTGATGAAATGCTTCAGAGAGGTTTTGTAGCCAATGCTTTTGTGTACACGGCTTTCGTGAAAGTGTATTCTGAGATGGGTGATATCGACGAAGCAGAGAAGTTGTTCGCTGAGATGGAGGGCGCTGGAGTTGATCCGTATGAAGAAACTTTTAACTCTCTCATCGTTGGTTGTGCGAAATTCGGAAGAGAAGGAGAGAGTTTGAAGTATTGTGAGTTGATGGTCGTAAGAGGACTTCTTCCTAGCTATTGGACATTCAATGAGATGGTTGAGAGACTAAGTAAGATTGAGAACGTGAGATATTCAAACGAAATCCTAACAAAGTCGATTGAGAAAGGGTTTGTGCCTGATGAACATACCTACTCGCATCTGATTCAAGGGTTTGTTAAAGGAAACGATATCGAACAAGCTCTCAAGATTTTCTACGAGATGGAATATCGAAATATCTCATCGGGTTTCGAGGTGTTTAGGTCACTAATAGTGGGGCTTTGCTCTTGTGGTAAAGTGGAAGCGGGTGAGAAGTACTTTAGAATTATGAAGAAGAGGCTGATACAGCCTAATGCAGAGATATATGAGGTGTTGATTAAGGCATTCCAAAAAACAAACAATAAAACGAATGCGGATAGGGTGTATGATGAAATGATGTCAATAAGATGATTCAAACTGGGTGGTTAAGCTTCATTTCGAATTAACATTGAATTTTTGTCAAGTTTAGTCGTGACCCCAGTGATCTAACTATCGTGTAATAAGCACATAGATACAGCTGTTCAACATTATATATGAAGAAGAAATCGTCATCATAATCTCTTTGTTGCTAGTGGTTCTTGTCTCGGTAGTAAAAGCAGCAGAAACAGAAGCTGAAGCGCAAGTTGGCATCAAAGAAGCTGTTATAAGATTAGGTTTTTGGTTATATCTTTTAGTTGTTCGCGGGTTTTCAAAACATTTTCTAGGAGTAAACACTTGAATCGAGTTTTCCTTTATGAATTCAGAAGGGTCAAACTCTAAACCTCTTATATGGATGTGAGAATGCTCCAAGGGCTTACCCGAGATACTGTTTTCTTTCTTTTTCTGTCAAGGCTAAATCTTTTCATCATTAGCCAAAGATTATGTTGGCCAAGAGTTACACTAGTGAAGAAGCGTTCAAAGAGAAAGATACCTATAGTGAGGGGTAAAACAGTGGACTAAAAGCACCTCCATCCATAGGAATTTTTTTGGGGTTTTTAATTTTTTTTAATTCTTTTTTTTGAAAAAAAAAAAAAAATGGCGAACCAATCGTGATCTCCACGTGTCAGTGGGACCCATAAAACAGTGTAAAAACCGGTTTTTAAGAAAAGTGGTGGAGACCGTCACCACTTTTTCTTAAGTACCTCACTTAAGAACCTCAAATGGAAGTGTTCTAACTACCCAAAAAACAACGAAAACACATGCCAAGATTGTAACAAAAACATAGTGAACAGCAACGGGGTAGAGATAACAAAGGAGAAGAGGCCACAAAAGTCAAAACAGTATAAGTGGAAATAGTTTCACAAAAGTTCTTAGGGCATGTTTATTGGAGGGTTCTTAGGTGGGGTTCTTAACTTTTGTTAAGAGTCGGTTCTTAGTTTTTAACTAAGAAAAACTAAGAACCGGCTCTTAAATAAGAGTTTTAAGACCGGTTCTTAGCCGTAAAGTAAAAAAAAAAAAAAAAACGAAAAAACGAAAAATCAAAAGTTAAGAACCCCACCTAAGAACTCCGTATTGAACATGGCCTTAGAGTAGCGAAATGACTTTTGAACACTAACCCGGAACTAGCTATCGATGATACTTATCTAGAACATCAGATAGTCTTCGTTGCAGGGAGGAGAAGACGAAAATGAGGATGAGACCCTCTAACAAATGCCAGAGGCTGAATCCAAGAATACACACCCAAGAGCTGTTTTCGCCTTTGCAAACTTAAGTAATGATTGTTTATGATTTTTGTTTTAGTTTTTGTTTTTTTTTTCTAAAACCATTTTTTTCATCAATTAAATTTTTTATTGTTTTTTAAAACTATTTAATTTTACTGATCAAGATTTTTAACAAATAGGTCCTAAAATTTAGGAAAACGAGTTCTTATAAAAACCCAAGACCAACTTTTGTGAGCTTTTTATAAAAATGAATTTTGTTTCTTTTTTTTTTTGATGACCCTGGTATCCGAATGCCCCGAGGAGATCCGACTAGCGCCTAATGACCGTCCGACAATCTGACCCACTAAGGAGCCGGTCGGAGCCCGCCGAAGGCATCCAGGAGAGCTGGGGAGCCTCATGTAATAACCCCAGTGGCCACGCGCCAGTTGGAAGTGCCCGTATCGGCCCCGAAGGTGCCTCAAGACAACATCCGCCAGAGTTGGCCCTCGAACCCCAGACCTCCCGGAGGAGGGGGAGGGGAGCGAGATTGTTCACAATAATTAATAAATAATATTTTTCGTAAAGATAAAATTTTCAATCAAGTTTTTGTACTTAAGATATCATTTAAAAAATAATCTAAAATATTTTTGTATTTTATATCTGTAAAGAAATTCAATATTATAATATAATATTAGTTAATTGTAAGAAATAGTTACCTATTTTCTATAAATAACATTATTGAATAATTGTAATAATTATTAGAACTAAAAATTATAAAAACATAATGTGTTTACAATATATATATTGATCTTGAAATTAAAAAAAACAATCCATAAGAAAATTTATTAGTTTCAATTTTTACTATTTTTGTATATTTATAAATTATGATTACATTTTAGTACAATATTAAAGAATAAAATAGTTTTAAAAATGTTAATGTATTTTTATCTTTAAATAAAAATCACATGGTTTGATAAACTTTAATGGCCAGTTCTTAACATTTATTGCTATTTTTATTATTTTAATATAATGTACTAATTATTTTTTGTAAAAACTAAGAAATACAAAAAAAAAATCAAATTCTAAAAACTAAAAATAAAAACTAAAAACTAAAAACCAAAACCTAAATCTGAAAATTTAAAACGAAACCTGAACATTAAAAACCAAAATCGAAAAATCTAAAATCAAAATCAGAAAATCATAAATCAAAACCCAAAACTAGTTTAAACAATCAACACTTTAGGAAAAGAGGAAAAAAAACAGATTGGTGATAAAAAACGAGTGGCTGAAATTTGGTGATTGAAATCCTTCTAGAAACTCCATAAGCAAGATTTTGAAGATAATATTTTGTTGGTTAACTCTCGCCATTGCTTTGTACATAAACTAAGTGAACTAATTTTTTGAATGTGTTAAATATATGTTCCATTTCTCATTTTGTATATATTATTATACAAATCTAATATTTAATAAATTTTTATTTATGCTTAAGACAGCACACTATAAATCATGTATTAAAGAAAAATGTATTTGGGAAAGAAATTCTAAATGGAAAATATTTAGATGATAGATCACATGTACATGTAAAGTTGTACATGATTCTTAATTCTTAGAGTACATATAAGTTGTATATGAGTATTTATTCTTAGAGAATACTTACTGTATCCATAACACCATATATGTCACAAGAAAAAGGCATGTTATATTTTTTTGGTTAGACAACAATTTAATGGTCCTTAAAGATTCTTCTTCTTTATTCTATTATTGTTCTAAGCCTCTTATCTCGGCTCCTTTTATCAAGAAAAAGAAGGGACTTGCATGATTCATATTGAGTACAAAGAAATAGACAATTAGTAATTCAAATTACATAAATTCCGGTATTTTACGTGTCTTCATAAGAATTTTCACATGTATATATATATATATATATATATCTATATATATATATATATATCTATCAAAAGAAACCACTAGCCTGATAATATGATATGATACAAATGGAATGTCATTTTCTTTATGTTTTACTTAGTATTTTGGCTTCTTATACAATCTGAGGAACTAATCAGGGAGATGTAGTCTTAATTGGCTTCTCTTCTTTCCTTATATTTATGTAGATATTAAGTATTAAGTAAAGGGTGCAAAATCTATAATTAAATTTTATATATATATTAATCGGTAAAAAGTGTTTCTTTAGGATTATACATCACTACATCAACATCTCAAAAGTCGTCAACATGTAAGTTCTTAGGCTATCATTAGTGATGTATTTCTACCTATAGTCTCTAGAGATTAGTTTATTAATATTTTAAAATGGTTGAATTGAGTGATTAAATTTTTAAGTCTAAAAAAATATGTGTACCACTGATACAATGCCACATGCTTCTGTGGTCTCTCAATTTTTTTGAGACGTTTCTTTATTACGAGACGTTCTGATCTTTTGTATTGTCTCTTTCATCCTTTTGGTTATTTTATTATTTTTGTTTGGGAAGATACTAGTGAAAAGAAGGCCGATGCGGGTGCTCTTACTATTCTAAATTAGCACCATCATAAATTATAAAATAATTATGATATCTATAGTTTTTACCTTTTGTCTCCTTCACTTACAGTGTCAACCCCGTAAACCTCATTATCAAATCATCTAAATAATTAATAAGACCTAGCACGGCAACTATTTCTGTTTGTAATTGTGACAAACGCTGATAATGATATTTCTTAAAAACCAACACTGTACTATAGCAATTTCTGCGTCTAAATTTGCCTTTATTATGTACAGATAAGGTGTTTTTATTTTTAATATTGTGGACAAAAAGTAAGATTAATTAAATTTCCGTATATAATACAGGTAATTAGGGTGGCATGGAAACATAGTTGTATTTTTCTGTGAATAGAGTTGAAACAGACTAACTAGATTGATATTTTTTTTCTCGATCAATAAGTAGATAATTTTGATTTGTTTAGTGTTATACACAAATTTCATTTAAAATTAACAATGCGTATACGCATATTTGTCTTATGTCTCTTTAGAAGGAATGATGATTAACTGTTATTATTTTATTATCTCCCGCAATGTACATGCAACGTGTAATATACATAGAAAAAGGCATTGTGGCATGTAATCTTTATTTTTGAAAACAATGTGGAATCTAATTGTGACAAATCTGTTTCATGGATCCAGATTCACACTTTCTAGATATCGACTATAATTTTTTATCATAGAAAAAATGTTTTATATTCATTAATAGGTTATTGGCGCATTTAACATTATCCGGGTGGAAATGTGATCCCACGGATAGATCTCTTTTCTGAGTATTTAAATGAGCGGTAAGCGATGCAACTCATATCGCGTAGCACATCAAAGTTAATAATCTCGCACTAGAGATAATTGATCTCTGTTATGAACCAACAAGGCACATTCTTCTTTAATGGAAACCATTAGAACCACCACCCACGATATGGTTCATGTGAATATTTATTGTGTCAACAAAATACCAACCTATTTTATAACCGTCTTCTTGTTGATACATATAACATTTCCAATGATTTTCAAATGAAACTTAATAAAAAGAAAGCAACAAAAAAAACACTTAAATAAAAGAAAGTAAATGTGATGTGTTTCCCTTGTAATTACAGAAAAAAAGCTCGATATATGTTGCTTGCAAGTTGCAAGTGTCCTGTCTTTGGTGGAGACACCTAGTGGCTCAACTTGCTTATTACAAACTATATTTCTGGATCTTGTGATTCAGTGATTGTAAGTCATGCAGTTTTGTGATGAGCATTCTGAAATATGTAGCGGTCTTCTAATAAATCTATGTATCATGATTGGTTGAAACATTTCAATTATATTGGTGAAAAGCGATTTACCGCTTATTATACCAAACTCCATTACTACCTCAAAATTATGTTTATTGGTGACACACCGTGACAATGATGTCATGTTTTCATTTGCTTCAAGGTTTTTGATTCTTCAATTCCTTCCGATATTTTACAACATGTAAATACTTATTTTAATTAGTAAGTTTATGTTTGTGTTATAATACTATTACATTTTCAGATAAAATTTTAAACTATAATTATTATTAATTTATAATTTATTATTATACTAAATTGTAATTTTCTACCAAACAGATAATTATCGACCATTGATGTTTAATTTAAAATAGCTAAATATAAATTTAGAGGTACAACTAATATTACTATACATAACATTTATAGTAAAAATATATTGTTACAGTTCAGCCATTCAGTCATATCTTTTTTTTAACTTTTAGAACTGCAAAATATATTATAATTTTAAAATTTTACTGAATAAATTTTACAGTATTTTTTTTACAGTTACAGCTAAACAATCACCACCATAATCAGATTATTAAGAAAGAAGAAAGTTATCAAAAGATTATATACACACCACCGCTTTATTATATATATATATATTATTCTTTGAAGTGGGTTTATATACGTTTCATAGACTTATTTCATGACCATATCTGATAACTGTCTGTAAACCCGTATCTTTGAACCATTTAGTCCCTTCCTATTTGGATATCCCACATTGGTACTTGTTTGTAGTGGTCATAACAATTTAAATCATATAGTATTAACAAACACATTTTTGTCAAAAAACAGACTTAGTTAGTATTTTCATTGCATTCACCCGAAATGACAACGTCTAATTCACTTCAGGTATATAAATAATTATCACGTATAGGACCACAACTTTATGAACTCTTTTGGACAGAAAAAAAAACTTGAAAAGCTTGTGAGTGATAATAATCAAATTGAAGATGGGGCAAAATGTGAGAGCGACAAGGAACGTGAGTCACATGGGACGAGGGAATCATATTGTACAGCAAACAAAAGTCCCCACACGAACATGAATTGGTGTCATATCATGTATGAATGTGAATGGCAAAAAATCATCAAAAAGAAAGTATCGTGTCACGGTGGACCTCGATTAGGGGCAAACTCGTAATATATTTTCTTTCTATTTATATTTTTTTTTTGCCACCCTCGAATTAAATTTTCCGAAACTGGTTATGAAATTATTGGCCTCTTTTTTGCCCCACCATAACAATCCAACCACTTTAATTCCTTCTAGTACAGCAACGGCTACTTCACTTTAACATTGTCTAGCTTTTTTCTATTTCAAGTCAAAATTTTGATGACAATGCCTTATGACCACTTGTGAATCCAGATTAATCATATTGTTATTGCACATATAATATACTTTGTTCATCCCAACCACGTCGCTGGGATAATATTTAAGAACATGAAGGTTTGAGATATTTAACTATTGCATCGTCTTATAACCACTTGTTTAGGAAACCATTTTTCCATCATGGTTTAGAAAATCATTATTCCGATATGAGAATAGTAATTCATTTGCTAGACGTGTAGCTCGGGTTTGCCCAATTCGTTCAAGGTACATCATTGATATGGTATATCACGTTAAGAGGTTTAGAGCACCCGCATTGATAGTATCTTTGCTAGTTTCTCATCTATTAAAAAATAAAAAATAATCAAATGTAAGAAAGAGAAAGGAAAAAAGGTGGAGAGAAGTAGAACATCGATTCGTTATGAAGAGATTTACACTGACACATAAGAAACCATCTACACAGCTGTCTTCTTTTTTATTTGTTCAATTTTGTTTTTAACTTTAAAATTAATCAGAATAATTATATTACATAAATAATATTAATATTATATTGGTTAAGAAACCATGTTGTATTTTAACCATTGCTGGTGCTCTTAGCCTTGAGTATATTATTACACAGAGAGATTAAAATTGTTTCTTTTAAAGAAAAAAAACTTTACTAAAATTCTAGCAGGTAGGTGACGTAAATTTATTACCAGTAGACCCTAAAATATTCATTGTATACGACAATGTTTATTGCATGGTTTTTAAATAGAGTTCTTAACTTTTGTTAAGAGCCGGTTCTCAGTTTTTAACTAAGAAAAATTAAGAACCAACTATTAAATAAGAGTTTTAAGAGTCGGTTCTTAACCATAAAGTAAAAAAGAAAAACGAAAAAAATGGAAAATCAAAAGTTAATAACTCCACCTAAAAACCTCGCAATGAACATGGCCTAAATCATGAAGTATTTTTGACACGTCCCACAAAATGAAGGTGCATATGAAACTCCAATCTTGTTTGACCATTCTTGAAAGCGCGTTCTTGGAAGCGGTTTAGTGAGTGTTGTTGATTTGATACGTTGTGTTTGGTGGAAACATGAATAACACAAAGGTCTGCGCTTTTAATGTCTCGCCTCCCCATATATTCAGTCGCTTTGCGTTTCTTCCGAGAGTGAAACATTGAATTATCAAATAATTGTCACAATATATAACATCTAGTTCAGGTATTTGGATCCTAATTCACTAAGTAGGGAAAATGGAGCAAACCCATCAAAATTATGAGAATGTCTTTACACAGTTGTATCACGTTTTGAAGAACAATAGGAGATTTCATTGCTTCTATGCAGACTTAGTTTAGAACTCTAGTCTTTGATCAAAAACGTATATCAAGATGGAGAATGGTTCTGTGAACCAGAATATTATGGGTATCACAGTTGACAATGTTTAATAGAACTCTTAAAACTATTGAGAATTATATAAAATGAATAGTGATTTGTCAATAAGAAAGTGGTGGAACCGAGGAAAGTATATCGTTTTTGAGTTCCATATACCATTTATATGGTTTTATTTTAAAGTAAAAAACATGAGGTTCAGGTCTAAATTGATGAAATCCTAAGGATGCAACACGTAAACTTTATCTGACAATTGGTTTATAAAGCATTTCAATATATTATTTACTTTTTATTTCAAACTCAAAATGAAGTTTATTTCATCTTGATCAATTTTGGTGTAAAATATGGAACAATGAATATGGTTATTTTATTTTTCGAGTAATATCACTCTGTTTTGGAATTATAAATGAAATAATTTTCTTAAAAATATTCTAATATGAAACCAGATTCAAAAATGAAATGTGACTAAAGATGCCCTACAAATATCAAATTGATGCATGCTGGGTCGAGTGGCATTAAGTCCAACTATGAAAAATGCTATTAGGTTTAATAGGATTGACGGTTTCGTTGAAATCGATTTCTTTAAGAAATCAAAATGATACTTAGAATAAGTATAGTCTTAATTAAATCCATTTTAAGCCACAGAGAAAGTGGAATTGCTTGACCTTAACATAATAGCCTCATTAAATCTTGATTCCCATTATTATGTTCATAAAAAGAATTAGGGAAGTTGTAGTAAGAAAATACTTGAAGAAAAATGCTTAAGATGATCATTGCCATACAATAGTCAACAAAATCATTTTTTTTGGTTAAAGATAGTCAAAAACTATTGATCTTATCATGAAAATTTGCTTAAGCCAAAATGTGTCATATAACATATAGATTTTATTTATTCTTTTATTTATGGTCGGACTAAGGATCCAATCTTACCAAATTACGTATTCAAGAAAATGCAACATTTTTTTCATTGAACTTAGCTTAAATGCAACATTTTGTTATCTTATGTATTTAACATTTTTTAAGTTAAGTGTAGTTAACATTATTTACTAACTACTAAAATTGTTTATATCTTGGATTCTGAATTATAAGAATAACAAACGATGTACAATGATAACAGCATATAAAAAATGAATAATAAACAAAACAAACTTAACAAAACATGCAAATATGGACATACAAAATATAAAAAAACAATTACAAAATGATATAAATTATAAACAGTAACTTTCCTTATCGCCAATGATTAAACTTTTCCTGTTTATCGGTTTAGTAACTATAAGGATAAGTCGGACAATAATTAGTAGCACCGGGTGTCACTATAGTTTGAAAAAAGGTAGGTGGTTGGCTTTATAAATTGGACTTTTAAACCCCAATTAAATAGGATCTTTTAGATGTAATTCACTTGATTATAATTTATACATACTCTTATGAATTGACGTAGAAACCTTTCAAATCAACACCAGAATATTTATTTTCTAATAATATATAAAAAATGTATTACTATAAATTGTGAATATCTCGTTAAACTCGTGATGCCAGGTTTACATCAATCAAACTGCACTTTTTCGAGGGGCATATTTTGATAACGAAAAAAGAAAATATTTGTGGAAAAAGAAGAGAGGAGTACGAATTACAATGGAGTTATCAATATCACAGTTAAAAATAAGAAAATGAAAGAGGTAAATAAATTTCCTTTTATAATTGCTATAGATTGCGGTTGTACCACGGCTCTGCTCTTGCTTTTAAGAACTTGCCGGTACTAAAATCTCATATACTCCAATAAAAAAACAGGCCCGAGACCCCAAAAATAATTTAATAATATTTTTCTCCATAAAAATAATAACTTATTCACAAAATTATAATCATTATTTGAAAATAATATCTAATTTTCTTTTCTCTTCAATATTATGATGAGTGATGGACACTTCCCGTGTTCTTTCCTCTCTCCTTCTCTAGCTCTCTCTGTCTCTCTCAAATCTAAAGAAATCATTCATATATTATTCAAGAAGTTTAAATTAAAAGTTTAATCTCTTACGATGAAGAGGAGAGCATAGTCACCGAGAAACCTCTGTGTGAAAGACGGGAGCTCATCAATGACGGCGAATAAGGAAGAAGCCGGCGGATTCGACGAGCTTCTTGTGGTTTTGGGTTACAAAGTCCGTTCTTCAGACATGGCTGACGTGGCACATAAGCTTGAGCAGTTAGAGATGGTTCTTGACGATGGAGATCTCAAATCTTTCTGAAGATACTGTTCATTACAACCCTTCTGATCTCTCTGGATGGGTCGATAGCTTGCTCTCTGATCTTAACACTAGCTGTGATGATCAAGTCAAACCCGACCAGACTCCGAGTACGAGCTCAGTGCCATTCCTGGCTCTGCAGCGTATCCACGTGGCAAAAGGACAAGAACAGGATCGCGATTCTTCTTCGACCACGACGACAAGGTCTATGGTTGTTTTTGGATTCTCAAGAAACGGGAGTGCGTTTAGTACACGCGCTGTGCTTGCGCCGAGCGCTGTTCAGCAGACAACCTCGAGCTAGCTGACGTGCTCGTTAAGCACGTCGGCTTGCTCGCCTCCTCGGCAAGCCGGCGCAATGAGGAAAGTGGCGACCTACTTCGCTGAAGGGCTTGCGAGGAGGATTTACCGGATTTACCCTCGTGATGACGTGGGGGTTATCGTCCTTTCGGACACGCTTCAGGTACATTTCTACGAGTCTTGTCCGTAATCTCAAGTTCGCTCACTTCACGGCCAACCAAGCGATACTTGAGGCTTTTGCTACGTCTGAGAAGGTCCACGTTATTGATTTAGGGCTTAACCAAGGCTTGCAATGGCCGGCTCTTATTCAAGCTCTAGCTCTCCGTCCGGGTGGTCCACCTGTTTTCGGTTAAACCGGAATTGGTTCTTCGTTAACCGCGCAGTCGATTCAAGAAGTTGGATGGAAACTTGGTCAACTTGCTAATGCGGTTGGTGTGAGTTTTCGAATTCAAGAGCATTGTCTTGAATAGTTTATCGTGATTCTTAAACCGGAAATGCTTGAGATTCGAACCGGTTCAGAATCCATAGCGGTTAACTCGGTTTTTGAGCTCCATCGCCTCCTTGGCTCATCCGGTTCAATCGATAACGCTCTGTTAACGATTTAAGTCGATTAAACCAGACATCGTAAACCGTAGTCGAGCAAGAAGCGAAACCACAACGGCGCCGTTTTCCTTGACCGGTTTACAGAGTCTCTACCATTACTACTCGAGCTTATTCGACTCACTAGAAGGCCCTCCAAGTCAAGACAGAGTGATGTCTGAGCTCTACTTAGGACGACAGATATTGAACCTAGTGGCCTGCGAAGGGGAGGACCGGGTTGAGAGACCACGAGACACTGGTTCAGTGGAGAAACAGGTTCAGTATGGGAGGGATTTAAACCGGTTAATATTGGTTCGTATGCGTATAAGCAAGCGAGTATGTTGCTGGCACTTTATGCTGGAGCTGACGGGTATAAGGTGGAAGAAAATGAAGGTTGTTTGTTACTTGGATGGCAAACCGCGACCACTAATCGCTACATCTGCATGCGTTTCAATCGTGTGGAATAATAAAAAATAAGATAATGGGAAGTTGAAGAAATGTTTGTTGCATAGTTATTGCATTGAATGCTAAAAGTACCACGTTTTTCCAAATTTTAATGAAACTTGTTAATTTTTCTTCCTTCAAATTTTGACCTTGCAAGAATAAACCTATGTGTCACTAAGACGTCAAGCCAATGAAATCAATTTAATTGTCACCTGCTCCTATTGGTATGTTTTCTTACAATCATAGTATTTGGAAAAGAAAATGATGCGGTTGATTAAAAAGGAAGAAAACTAATGGTAAAAAGGCATTTATTAAAATAATATTTGATGAGGCATAAATTCACAGTAAAACAATACTGGTCCGTGTGTTTGAAAAAATGACGAATCCAATGATCAGAAAATAGGAAAGACAATGGCAAATCTTTTTATATTTTACTATGTATCAAATCCTAAAATTAATCTGCGTGTGCAGCGGTTGACAATCTATGGTCTGAGAATATAAATATACAGAGATTATAAGTTTGATTCCTTTGTCTGAATAACAAGTTGCGCATGGGATACTTTGCGCCTCGGATACGGCCTGGTTAAACCTGGATCACTGATAATTCTTCAATTTTTAAGTTTATTATTATTTTTTTCTAATTTTTCTTGTAGGATTTCAAAGATTCGGAATAAACTGACGAACCAAAGCTGACTATAATTAGTGTTTAAACAATTTAAATAGAAAGATAATATAACAAAACATATTTTTTTCTAAAAAACTCAAAGATGATTTCTAAAATGAAAGACATAATAAAAAATGATCTCTTCTCTTAATACAATAATTATTTGTAATATATGATGGTTTCTTTGTTTTCTAATTTACGTGATACAATTGTATATGAACTCTTTCACAACTTACAAATCAAAATCTAAGAGCTTATATTTCTATACTATACTTTTGAGATTTACTTTAAGAAGTACCAAGACATAGAAAATTTGCTAGCATATAATATTCAACTCGCGAATTAAATAAATGAGACAAACGTTTATTTCTAGTGAAATAATTTCTTGATCTGCAAAGATAAACTCCATATATACGAATTAAAATATAATATTATTCTAAAATATTTTGCGTTAACACACAAATAAAGAGATCCAAAAATATTGTAATATTTGGACACATCTTTTCAACATTTATCCTAAAGTTTTGAAGATACAAAATCCAGCCCCAAACTGACATGGTATGACATAACAGTGGCAACAACATCGTAATTGTGTGTTTTTGATAATGATCCTCTCACCACGTTTCTATAATATTGTCCACCATCACTATTACACCACAAGTGGATGTGTCAATAATATATGTGTGTATACAACTATACATGTATATATATGAGATTCTCCAATGCTTTCAACGTGAGGAGGCAATAAACAATTTTTCATTTACTTGTAGTCAAGTTCTTATTGATTTCTCAAAAGTCTATTAATCCATTACTTTCTGCACTTATTCAACTATAAAATAAAGCCCTAGTTGACTTACTGATTATTCTATACTATATCTCATATAAATAGAAATAATCTAAACATATACAAATTCGAAAGATTTATAGACTAAACAAACTCTAGCGACTAAATGTATAATATATAAAATAACTTTTCATTAAATTAGCAAAAGTTTACTGTCTAAGATGGAATCGTATATCAGCCTTGCAATTACATATCATATTCCATTGCAAAATTTACATGAGTTATGCAGTTCATTTGAGTATCCAGTTCACATTATTGACCGGGACGAGCCGCAAGGAGAGTCAACAACATCCAAGACAAACATAGAAGACCCCTCATCCCAATAACCTTATGATCGTGAAGCGCAATTTTTTCTATATGTTTTGCAAACTTTTTATTATTATTTTTGGTTATATTCGAAAAAACCGACTGCAAACTAAAAATATTTCAATCCAATCTAGACGGATTTTATACACTAGATCGAAATACCAAAAACTAGAAATATGCGTTTTGGAAATCCGAATGGATACTCAAACGTCATGACCTAATTAAGAGTCTGAAAATAGATAAACCAATCCAAATCAAATGGTTAAAGCTTAAATGGATTGTGGATTAATTTAACTCATTTAATAAATGGATTAACCCATAACTCACTAATTTAGTTGGGCTATATTTTAAATACAAGCTGTAAAATATTGGCGTTGTTTGAGTCATCACCAATCGTAACCATTTTGGCTTTCATTATCAATGAATTTTGGTCAAAAAAAGATCCTCTGCGCAAGCAGATTTAATTGAAGAAGAACTAGATAGTAAACCACACACATATGAGGTTAGTGGTAGGTGGGTTTGGTAATTAAGCAATTCCGATTTGAAGTAACCACACGATACTAAACCAGTGTGCCAACATGAATATAAAATCATGCTTTGAACCTCATTTAGATGTCCATAGGAAAGGTCATATGTGGGTTGCATTTTTCTTTTCGGATTAGTCTGTATGTTTTCTACGTCGGATACCCCCAAATAATTAGAAAAGAACTACACAGTATTTTCTATTGATGCATCAAATCCGCATTACAATACAAGGAGGAAATATATATGGAACATTTTATAAAAAGTTAAGTAAAGGTTTTTTTTTTGGACAACAGAAAAATTAGACTAAATTACATTTGTATTTAATTGCATCTTCTTTTGAACAACATATTTTATTAAAATAGAGCACAAATGTTTTAGATGATTACAGCCGGAAGACAAACTCAACAGCAGACGGTTAACGGAAAATAGTACAATAAAACAAAGAAG
>CAJHQP010002903.1:0-76252 GCA_905132765.1 Moricandia arvensis | reverse complement strand
GAACTTATGGGATGCGAACTGACGGAAGAGAGAGACGGCCCTCCCTTCGGCAGTTGGAGCTCTGAGATGGGCAATGGGGAATGTATGTGCTCAACACATCGCTCCTGCTAGAGTTTTGCACTGATTGGAAAGACATCATCGCAAAGGTAGCAGACACCGCATATGATGATCTAAGCTAGCACATGAACTAGTTGAGCGATACAGACCTCGTTTCAATTTGATTTGTCCGCTAAGATTTGAGATATGCCATATCCGAGGAAGCACGCAATGGAACCTGCGCTGGATGCATTAGCTAGGAATGTACTCGTTCTTTTTACACAGAATTATTCGTTTGTTGGTGTATTCTAATTCAGCGTCTGGCTTTCAGGACCAGCACCTCAAGCTTGGAGTAACTGAGAATGATCGTTTGATGACAACACGACACACACTTATGAGATTACGGTATCCTTGTGCTATTTCTTTTTTGGATAGTATGTTTAATAGGGTTTTTTAGTATTTTTTTTTATGATTCTATAGATTTTGTACTCGCATATAATACAAATAACCATATACACTAAAACCTCTATAAATTAATAATCTCTATAAATTAATAAATTTTTTCCGATCCTGAGTCGGGTCCGGTTTAAAAAATGATAGAATCGATAAATTAATAAGATAATAATTTTTTGAAATCCCTATGTAAATATACGGTCCCAATAAAATTATAAATTAATAATTTTAAATCTTATGTATACATATTTATATCTATTATCTTGTATTCAAAATTTTATAGACTTCTATAATTTTTTTTGTCAACAGCTTAATATTATAGGAACTTAGCCAAGCCAAGCTCGAGGAACATTGTTTACAAATACTACATGATTTATAGACTTCTATAAGTTAGAATCGCTTTTAAAGGATATAATTCTTGGAAGTAGAATTACTTCAAATAAAATAGGCAAAGTAATAAATAAAATACTTTGAAAAATGGAATATTAATAATATACATAAAGGAAAAACAATAAAGATTAAAAATTTAATTAAATTTAAAAATTACACACTGAAATTTTTTACTCTTATGGGTTTTTTAATATAAATGGTTTGAAAAAAAAACAAATAGGAGAGAGAGAGAGAGAGAGAGAGAGAGAGAGCGATGGCTGAGGAAGAGATTAGAGAGTCCTTTAGTAAGGCTAAGGAGGAGGATTTAGGTCTCTCTCGAGCGATTCCATCTAACCAAGACGGAGAGTGTGATGAAATTTTTTTGGAGATCGTTCTTGATGTCGTTGACGTGGTGGGTCTCCTTCCTCTGCAACCTCCGTCTGCTCCAGCGATTCCATCGGCTCGTCGCCGCGTAGCGGTTAGGGTTTTCTCCTCTCTCTTTCTCTATGTGAGATGTATATACTGCTATTTGTGTTTCATATTGTTCTTGCGTTCAATTAGATCTTTGAGTTTTCAGCTAATTCTCTTTTTCAATCTTTGACATACGTTCCAGGGGAAGAAGATAGAAACACGGTCCACAAATGGTAATTGGGATTAAATTGCTCGACTTTGATGTTCTGTTGTTTCTGGTTTGTCTAATAATACTTCGATTTGGGGATTGTAGATTTGCAGCTGTTAGGGATGAAGGATCGCCCCGATTTCCCTATACCTGTAATCCTCGATCGTATATATAAGCTGGTGGATGATCCTTCAACGGATTCAATCATCTCATGGAGCAAAAGCAACAAGGGTTTCGTCATCCGTAATCAGGAAAAGCTAATCCGCAAAAAGATTTATAAGAGATTCTTTTGCAGCTCGTTCAAAACGTTTATCTCGAGGCTTAAGCATTATGTAAGTTTTGTATTTGCAAAAGATTATCTCCAGTTTTAAAATGCATATCTGAGACTAACTAAACCTGCTTAAGCATTATGTAAGTTATTGTATTTGCAAAAGATTTCCTCCAGGCTTAAGCATTATGTAAGTTTTTTTTGTTGCTGTTGTAGGGCTTTAGCAAAATTAAAGGTCTGATGGGCTACGGGAATTCGGCAATGAGAATTTTGTGAGAGGTCAACCTATGCTTATGAAGGAGATGCATATCAAAACTGTGATGAAGAGGGTTAACAAAGATCTTAAGCCACGGTGCTAAAGCGGAAATAGGAGATCGCTTGCCAAAACTTTAAGACTTTGATCAGAATCTCATGCTTGTTCCAGTTGCTTTCTTGTATCAAGAATTTAGTTGGCTTTGTTTGTAAATTGGATTTGAAAGTTCATTTACAAATCACTAGTTCAATAACATGAGATTTTAAAAGGTTTTTTAAAATTCATGTTTGAATAACACAAGATTTGTGATTTTTATACAAATCACTCCAAATGCTAGATTGTGACCCAAGGGGATTCAAAGGTTACTTCATTAGTATCTATTGCTCATGATCGTAATTTATATCTCACGCCTTGACATCACTTATTGAAACCTTTTAATATAATCCTTGGCTCAGACACTACTAGTACATTCCCCCTAAGTTAATGTTATGGTTCCGATTGTAGGCATCGGGAAGTGTGAATTTCAAACTCCTAATCAAAGATTTTCTTTCTACAATATGTGTGCAACTCTTTGATGCTGATGAACAATCTTTTAGAATTATAGAGAATATAGTACGAGTCTACGAGAGAATACAATACTACTTTAAAAAAAATAGAGAATGTTAACAAGCATTGACAAGTTTTGATTAAAAAAGGAACTACATTCTTCCTTCTCACGGAAACATTCAAAATCCTTATCTTCATCCTTTTTGCAGTCGAAACCCCTCCGTTGTAAGACGATAAACTGAGATAATACATCCATCTACAACACTTTGGATTTTATTGAGTTCAGGCACGTAGGTAGTAGAATGGAATAACTCCAACAATTGAGGAACAATCCACTTCATAAAGAACTGGATGACGCTACTAGCGTTTAACCGGAGTTGATCCATGTATAAGTCCTCCGAGTCATCATTTGAAGGGAGTGCTCTAGGCTCCTCAGGAGGAACACGCAGATCCGATAATAACATGTTAAATTTAGTTATTATCATGTCAAAACACCTTATTGCAGCCCGAATACCATCTTTTGTGGTTCTCTATAAGCAAAACATCACAATCCCAAGATTAGTTTTGTATGACAAATGATTAAATTTTTTAAATTATATACTACTTACAGTATCACAAACGAAAGCCTTAGCATCTTTAATTCTATTGCGAAAGATCTTCAGCTCGTCCGCAACAAGAGGTTTAACACTATTACTCTCTTGTGTATTAGCAACAAGAGGTTCCACATCGAAATTCTGTTGAGGACCTTGAAGTTGTCCAATTACATCAGAATGAGGTTGTCCAATTACATCAGAACTAGATAATATCACATTCACAGCAATAATACTAACAAACCTGTCAAAGAAAAGAAGAAAAAAACTTTGAAAATCAGTTTCATTTCAGGAAACTACAAAATTCGTCGTTTCTACTCAAAAAAAAAGAAAGAAAGGCAAACTAGCGCAAAATTTACCTTTGCACCGGGAAAACTCGAGTGGTTCCAGTGGTGAATTGAAGGAGCTGAATATTACTACCGGATCCAACAATCTCGTCTTTCACCAAGCTCAGATCACCCTTAAGTAATGCCCGTATCTCATGCCCCTGCCCGTCTGTTAACCACAACACAGCCGCTTCACGTCTGTTAACCACAACAATCGTCGATTTCAACACATGCAGCACCGGTATCATTTGTATTTCGGACCTCACATCTCCATTAGCAAGTTTCTCAACTGTTCCTGCCGTCAGATAGATCGCCATCTTATCGAAATAATAAACTGGTTAATATCAGAAAAAGAATAAAATTAACCCCTTAACAAGTCTATGCTTCCAGAGGTTAACACTAACTAATGCCTGAACCAATTAACAGAACAACTCGAAATCCTTAAATCAAAGGCCAAAGAAGAGACATGACGAACTTCAACATCAAGCGTATATACATTCAACTTTAATCTCGAAGAAATTCCAAGCAAGATAATCACCAGCATCTTTGATTACGATATACTTCCTCAATTATAACCAATTAATACCCAAAATTATTCACTACATTATAATGGTCATCAAGAACAGAAAACTGTCCATTTTAAGACAATGAACACAAAACTAAAAGCTTCTGAGCTACAACCTAGAAAATCCAAAAATCCATGAGAAGAACCAGCATAAAAACCAAGAGAAATCCACAGAATCGATATGATAACCGAAGATAAGGACTGAAATAATGAAATTAATGAAAGAATCGAACAATCTGAAGAAACCAGCATCACATCTAAGGAAATAATCGAACAATCTGAACACGAATTAACGGTAGATAGAGGAGTACAAATAGAGAGGTAGAGAGACATGAAGTAACGAAGATGTATGGTGTACCTGAGATCGTACTCTGGAAAACTCATGAGGAGAAGGAAGACACGGAGAAGCCGAAGGATCTGCAGGGAATTGTTTTTTAATTTTTGAAGAAACGACAGAGAAACCTTCAACTTTAAGAGAGAGAGAGAGAGTTGAAAGAGTGTAAGGGAAAGAGGAAGAACAGACTCAAGCGAGAGAGAATAAAAGCTTGGGGCGCAGGCAGCTCTTCCCGCCTGTCATTTCAACTTTATTTCTTGTGTATTTTTGTCATAGCTCTTCCCACCTGCACACGTCAACTTTATTTCTTGTGTATTTTTGTGATGATTGTTATCTTTTATCTAACGAGTTCCTATAACCTTTTATATTAGCTTTTATAAGATGTTTATAAGATTTTTATAACTTTTTTTATTAGAGCATCTCTATGCTGTCAATATGTCTTATCGATTTTGACAGCAATATCTTTTAATTATCTCACTTAATATTTTTACTACAAGCCATCTTTTAATTATCTCACTTAATATTTTTACTACAACCCAGTGGAAATGATCTGAATAAGGATCCTTGACATAGTTACTATCTGAGAGGGATGTCAAAGGTTTTTTCGGTTATATTACGAAGATGAAGGAATGGTATATTTGAAGAAAGCAGCAGAACTTGGATACGAAAGGGCAGTTTATACATATGCCATGCTTCAGATAGTGATCAAAGATGATGAAGACACTAATATTATGTTCCCAAACGTAAGCAGGGAATTTTCTCGGAAGATACGACGCCTGATGTTTACGCAAGGTTTGAGAGCAATGGAATTAACCATTAGTTATCTTGAAAAGAAAACAAGCAAGAGTTTTCTGTCGCGTCTGTGGACATGTAATTGTGTGGACTTTAAACCGTGGCGTAATTGGTGGAACGACGATTGTAAGGGAAAGGAAATGTGCGACAAATGCTTTTGGACAAGAGAATTAGCAATTTTCGCAAGATACATTCATAGGACCATACCATGGTGGCCAGTTCTCTATTGATATCCGGTTTCTTATAGATTGCGTTGTTAATATTCGCAAGATTACTCTAAAATTTCTTTTGTAATGTTTTTAGTTTGAATAATTCAATATATATCATTTAAATGATTAAATGTTCAAATCATACTTTAATTTTATTTGATGTAATGTATAATCTAAGTTTAAATTAATATTCGGTTAAGTTTATTGTTTTGTTTTTTTATTACACGTTTGTTGAAAAACATCGTTAAATTCGTTAAGTTTTCAATTTATGTAAATCGTTGATTTCTATTCTCTTCAATTCGCAGAAACGGAAAAATATCTTAAGCTAGTGCATGCTCGCATGGGTATTTATCTATATCATAGTACTTGCAATCACAAGTTTTATCGGTCAAATTAACCAAATAATTATTCCCATCACGTCCAATGATATTGTACTCAAAGGTCATGGCATTTAACTCTTGCATCACTAGCTTCTTTGCTATCGGTACTTTAGCCTCTATTATATTGTGCACGTTAGGCACCAACTTTTGTGACTCCGGTACTTCAGCGCAACTCTTCCTGTGTTTGTGGATGAGTAAAGTACTTTTAAATAGATGAAGTAAAGTTGCGTAGCAAACATCGATCAATTAATCACTTAGTACCACATTAAACTCTAAAACTTTTAGGTTTCGACATAGAATCTGAAAAAAAAAACAAATACTGGAAACAAGAATAACTATTTTAAAAATAACAGGAAATATAGAAATTTAAGTTAGATTTATTTTTATCTCGTCTTAAAAAAAAAACCAAAGCGTCTATTGGTCGTAGTCGAACATACTAGGCTGGCTGTTATACATAATCGTGTATGTTTGTGCCGATGACACTAACTTGCATGCCTCTGAAGAGAAGCCTGTCGATGGGAGCCTCAAACGAAGCAGCCCTTCAAAGCTAACCTCATTGCATAAATTGAAAATTTCCTGCCAATGGAAATGACGTGAGCATGGACGCAAAACAAGATGATTGGCCGCCTGTACAGTATTCTTCCCTCAAATAAATTGGCCGCCTGTACAGTTCTTCTTCCCTCAAATAATTTCAGATCTGGACGCTTCCATCAGGTATTTCACTCTTCTGCTCTTTTTTTTCTTTTTTTCATGAATTTTCCCGTGAGAAGTGGTTTATCAAAATCAATGATTAAAAGAGTGATCGATGGCTGGAAAAGAAAACGAGCAAATGCTCATGACAAAACGGAGCGACGATTGAGTCTCTGGAGGTGAGACAAAAAGATTTAGATGGGTAGGAGCGCTTAGTACGGGAGAGGGTTATTACATAAAACAAACTCAAAATTGATTGGTAGATGTAAAAGGAAATAGCCTCAAACGAAGCAGCCCTTCAAAGCTAACCTCATTGCAGAAATTGAAAATTGCTGCCAATGGAAATGACGTGAACATAGACGCAAAACAAGATGATTGGCCGCCTGTACAGTATTCTTCCCTCAAATAAATTGGCCGCCTGTACAGTTCTTCTTCCCTCAAATAATTTCAGATCTGGACGCTTCCATCAGGTATTTCACTCTTCTGCTCTTTTTTTTCTTTTTTTTCATGAATTTTCCCGTGAGAAGTGGTTTATCAAAATCAATGATTAAAAGAATGATCGATGGCTGGAAAAGAAAACGAGCAAATGTTCATGACAAAACGGAGCGACGATTGAGTCTCTGGAGGTGAGACAAAAAGCTTTAGATGGGTAGGAGCGCTTAGTACGGGAGAGGGTTATTACATAAAACAAACTCAAAATTGATTGGTAGATGTAAAAGGAAATTGCATGTTTTTGGTATACAGCAGCTTTTGTTGGAAAAAACGTTAATATCTTCACCAGCAATTCATCAGGCAAGTCACTGATTTTGGCCATATCGTTTACAAACCCTCACACTCTACGGAACCTAGGGTGGGTTTTTAGTCGTCTGACACGTTTTTTACAACGCGTGTCTAAGTCAGTTCGTTTAATGTTTAATTGTAATTTGGGCTTTATATGGGCTCCACACTTTGTACTAGTTTCTTGCCCATTTGGGCTTTAATGAAATTAAAGTTTGCTAGAAAAAAAAGAAGGGGTCAAAATTAAATTAAAGAAAAAATACATTATCCGGATGGTTAGTTTGGGGCAAAACAAAACATTAGTAGAATATATTCTTCACTCCTCCCTCTCTTCTATGGTTCGTTTCGCAGCTCTTTGATTTTCTGGGTTTTTAAATCTCTAAATTTTGGTGAAGTTTGAGTTTTATTTTGGGGGTTTTGAGTTCGATTTGGTGAAAATTTTGATTTCGATTATGCTGGATTCTGGGTATCTCTCTCCTGTTGTATCTGGGTTTATAAATCTCTAAATTTTGGTGAAGTTTGAGTTTTATTTTGGGGGTTTTGAGTTCGATTTGGTGAAAATTTTGAGTTCTCTGGGTATCTCTCTCGTGTTGTATCTCGGAGTTTCAGTTTCAGGCGTAAAATTTCTGGTTAAATCGATTTTCGAATTTTGAAATCCGTTTCCGTCAAGAGTTTCTGAGAATTCTCCACAAAAACTTATCTTCGGTTCTGATATTGTTTTTTCTCTCCTATATCGATTGGGTGTGAAATTTTTCTCTCCTAGATCGATTGGGTCTGATTCCGTCAATCTGATTCCCGTCTTGAAACTCGGCCTTGATATGTTGTCTACGAATTAGAGCTAGTTGTATTGCTTTGTATTGCTAGTTGTAAGAGATTCTATTCCTTTTTGAAACCAATATTTAGCTTTTCTTAGTGTTATTCTAGTGATTTGTAAATTGAACTATGAAAGTAGAGTAGGATTGGATTTTCATGATTTAGCTGAAAATGTCATTTGATTTGCTTTCTGTTCTGTGCTTATGCAGATTATTGATTAACCAATTAAGCTGTTCTGTGCTTATGCAGTTGTTTCAGATGTTCTGATGCTATGATTTGAATCGTATTCTCTTTTTACTACCACAATACCGAAAGTTGAGTAGAAAAGTTAAAAATAATGCTTTTCTTAGGGCTAGCTTCCGAGTCAAACTAATTGTCCTATAGATTTCTTGAATTCATTAATCTCTTGTAAAACAACTTATGGGTTGGGTTGGTTTAGTTGATGCCATTCTAGTTCTGCCATTCTTAGTATCATCACGCCCTATAGATTTCTTGAATTCATTAATCTCTTGTAATACAACTTATGGGTTGGGTTGGTTTAGTTGATGCCATTCTAGTTCTGCCATTCTTAGTATCATCACGCTTTCTCTTTGCATCATTAGTGTATCTCTTTTGCTTCCCCAGTCAATTGTGTTTGTTCTTAGTTGTGAGAATCTGTTTGATGAAGAAGAGAGGACTGCCTGATCTTATTTGATCTTATTTTGTTTTTGATAGATGAATTTGTGTAGATGTGGTTTGCCTGCAAAGATTGTCACATCGTGGACCGATAACAATCCGGGAAGAAGGTTCTTCGGTTGTCCGTTGTATAAGGTATTGGTAGAGTCGATTGCTTTTACAATCCGAGACTCTGATGGCTTCTTGATACATTTGTATTATTTGTGTCATTAGAAGGGTAGGACTGATCACTGCAACTATTTTGACTGGTTCGATGAAGGAGTGGTGGATGGATGGCCAAAAGAAGCATTGATTCGAGCTCGAGATGAAATTCGTGAGAAAGATAAACTCATCAATCAACTAACTACCCAATTAATGGAACTTCGTTTGGAATTGGAGAAGCATAAAGTGGAGATCTCATCGGAAGGTAGTGAGGATGAGAACAATTCTGTGGAATCCGACCATAAGGTTGGATGGATGCAAAAGATTTTGGGAAAGATGTCTATCTCCAATGCATAAAAGCAAGTGTGAAATGCATTTGTTATGTCTATCTCCAATGCATAAGCATGCATTTGGGTTCGGATCTATTTTGTAATACCATACAAGTCCCATTTTATATCTAAACTCAATTCGGATTCGGATAATACCACTTCGGAACCGGCTACCCATTTTAAAAATAACATGTTTAACTAGGCATGGGCATTCGGGTACCCAATCGGGTATCGGGTCGATTAGTTCGGGTATCGGGTTTTCGGATATATGAATATAATACCCATTTGGGTTATTAGAAATGTCGGGTCGGGTTCGGGTTATTTATTTTCGTTTCGGATCGGTTTCGGTTATCCAAAATATTCAAAAGTTACTCAAAATATTTAAAAAATTCCAAAATATTCATAACTATCCGATTTTTTTTTTGGTTTTAGTTCGATTTTTGTTATTTTTGGTTTTTTTGGTTTTAGTTCGATTTTTTTGTTTAGTTCGATTTGTGGGTGTGAGTGTGAATAAGTGTGTGAAAGTCACATCGGTTGCACAATTGTTTAGTGATAATAATAGCTTAACTTCTTGTTCTAGTAATAATGGAATGTGATTAGTAGTAGTCCTTATTATAATAATCTTGAAAAATGGGTTTAGAGCTTGGTTTAAACTTTATCAGGATTGTTTTAGAAAGTGTTAAATATTCGTGTAATCAACTAGTTTCTGTTGTTTATTTTATGTTTATGAATATAAGCATTTTTGTAGTATTTTTTTTGGTCTGTTGGACATAAGTTGTAAGTTGTAACATGTAGTTTTACATATTAACCGTTTGTTATTTATGAAATATGACTAGACATTGGTGTAGAATTAAATGAAACTGACTAAAGTGGCAATGTCTATATTAAATATGAATTGTTGGGTTGTAGTTATTAACATAGGATATAGAAGATGAGTGCATAAATCATGGGATCAGTAACTTTTGGATGAACAGTGAAATTTAAATCTTGTTTTGGGGAAGAAATTGTTATTAGCTTTAGCTAAAACTAGAAGCTACAAAAGCTCATGAACTGATGATGTATAACCACATAAACCTAATTTAAGATCTGAATAAGGATCATTGACATAGTCCTGTGATATAGTCGACTACATGGCTCAACTTAGCTTTAGCTAAAACTAGAAGCTACAAAAGCTCATGAACTGATGATGTATAACCACATAAACCTAATTTAAGATCTGAATAAGGATCATTGACATAGTCCTGTGATAAAGTTGACTACATGGCTCAACTACACTGTGATATAGTCGACTACATGCCTCAACTACATTGCTTGGTCAATAAGACATACCATAACTTTCAAGCACATGGGTTCCTTAGCCAGATATGAATGATGAATCAAGCTCTATAAACACTAACCACATCGATGAAGTGCAAAATTTGGCTAAAGCTTGTGAAGGACTCTACTAGGGAAATGAATGAATTCTGGCTGGCTGGTTGACCTTTGGATTTTTCATTAGTCGAACTAGAAACTGATCCTGTAACAGTGGTCACTCAAAAGCAAAATCAGAACAACAAACTATTCTTCCGTCTCATTAGGCTGCATTTTAGGCATGAGTATCAAAGGTCCTAGTTCTTTAGTAGCATTGAACTGTAACATCTCATAAAGAGAGGTACATGCGAAAATGCTTATAAACTGATTTGTCTTAATATGTCACTAGAACTTGAACCGCCTCCGCGGAACTTATATTCGACGTAAACTCATAACCACGGAATTAAACGGGCACCCTACTTTTTCTTCACTTAAAGAAGGTAAGCATAAGATTTTGACATTATTTGGTCTTTTTAGCTTATTAAAAACAATTTCAACGACAAATCTTCTTCTCTGATTTTGATTCTGGGTTGGAGCTGCTAATACTTCGAGTGAGATTCTTTGTTTCGTGTGATCGATTTTGATTTATATAGGAGATAGAGTGTTATTTTGATTTATATAGGAGATAGAGTGTAATTTTGATTCACAAGATTTCTTCAGATTTAGAACAAAAAAAATCTTCAGATTAAAGATGGTAGATGAGAGAGACGAGACTCCACCTTTATATTCTACTATATATGTATATTTTATATATTATTAGAGGAAGAATAATATAATTGTATTTAATAATAATTATTTAGTCAGAAAAAAAACTAAACGGGCCTAACGGGTTTAAACGGGTATTTTGAGACTAAACGGGTTTAAAATTAGAGAAGCAATAAGTACATGAAAATTTATCCAAAATTAGAACCGTAAACTGAGAAGGTACCCAAAATTCTGTCTGAATATTACCGAATTATTTTTTTGGAAAATCTATTTCCAAAAACCTGAAATATACCTGAAATTCCAAATTCGAAACTAAACAAATATCAAAATATTAAAATGTTCACAATACAATTGGACATACGTAAAGACACTTGGAAACAAGTGGATCTCTTTGGTCTGAAATTTATATCGATATACCACACAAGTCGTCATTTTAAAAAAAAAAGTTTTTGTTTTCTTTAATGTAAGCTCATCGTTTTCTTGAACAATAAGAATTTAGAGATAAAAGGGCTCCTTGAACAATAAGAATTTACAAATAAGAATTAACCAAAATCTAATGTATGTACCAAACCAACATATATCTAATATCATCCTATAAACTTTGCATTGATAACCGAAATCTAATGTATGTACCAAACCAACATATATCTAATATCATCCTAAAAACTTTGCATTGATCTTCCATCCATTAAACTCTACCCTAATCTCATCTATTGAGTATAAACTCATTACCGAGTCTGGGGGGATTAGGTTCCGGAGAAAAGTTTAGTTGACAGGAGCTTCCACACTCCACAAAGACTGAAGACGACCTTGAAGGGGTCCCCGGAGAGAAGGCCACAGGTGTTTTAGATCTCAAGTAACGCAAATAGAGGCTCATCAGACAAATTACTCCAACAAGAAAGCTAAATACAACAATTATCGTTACCAGTTCCGAATCCATTTCCATTTTTAACTGGAACTGGAAAAGTGTTTAAAGGATTAGAAACAAGAAAACTCTAGAAACAATGGAAATTATTAACTTTCTCTCGAGCAGAAAGCTTATTAACTTTCTCTCTCTGTTCACGTCTGCTCGAGAAACAATAGAAATAATTGTCTTGGAGGTAGTGAGCTGTAGAACAGTTTAGTTCTTGGAGTGGAGGCAGGTAATGAGCCGTCAAATTGTCGTTATTATACTTATGTGAGTGACGAGGGAAGGAGAGCTAAATTTTTAAAGAATAGTTATCACACATACATACTTATGTGAGTGACGAATCATTATCACACATACATACTTATGTGAGTGACGAATCATTATCACACATACATACTTATGTTTTTTGGTTTTTTTTTGGTTCGGTTCTAGATAAAGAATAGTTAAGATCAGAATAATATTTTTGATTTGGTACCATATATTTCGCTAATGTATTGAATTCAAAAATATTATTTTACTATGTTTGCACATGCTCGATTTAAAAATATGTGTGACACGTTATTATATGTGTTATATACAAATCAGAAATCACAAATGTTAACTTTAAAAAAAAAAAAGTAAAGCAATTGCTCACAATCTTGCGGGACAGCAAAGAAATCATCATTTTGCCTAGAAGCCAAAACTAAACTAATCTACTATTAAATACCTCTGACAAACCTTTTTCTTCATATCTTGTCATTTCTCTTCTTTTTAGAAGTCAAAATATATGTTATCTTTAAAATATCATAGTAACAAATTACTTCAGTATTTCAGTATTCCATAAATATTTTATACTAGTAAAGTTGGGCATTTTAGCTGTTGGGGATTTTAGCCGTTAAATTTGATTCCATTTTTTGTTCGGTTCTATTCGATCCGAAAATTTTAAATATTCTAAAAGCAAAGTAAATACTAAAAATCAATATTCACTAAAACCAAAGCAAATCTCAAATATTGAAAATTTTGGAAGCGAATATCCACTCCGATCCGTCAATATATAAATACATGTATATCTTGATTATATTTAAAATTTTAAATGTATAAAATTATATGATTATCATTCAAACATATGATTTGATAAATTTTTTTCACATTATTACTTATGTTAAAATATTACATTTAAAAATAGAATACTTTTATGACAACTATAACTTTTTTCTTAAGTTTTGTGGTATTCTAATTGTTAACCAAGTTTTTAAAACTTACAAAATATGTTGATTTACTACTTCTTTTAATTTCTATTTTCTATACCATGCAAAAAATATTTTCCAAAACAAAAAAATATTTGTATTAATCAAAACGGATGAGATATCCGTAGGTATTCGCAAATATCTGCGAATATCTATTTATTTTCCGAATATCCGTTTTTCCGAATATCTGTATTTTCCCGAAGCAAAGCAAATCGAAAAATTAGATATCTGTAACATTCGAAGCAAATCACAAATACCTTCAAAAACCTGAATATTCGATCCGCGCCCAGTCCTATTCTATAGTGGTTGAGTTAGGTTTATCGTGATTAATATGAGTAATTATATTTATACAGTCCAATTTTTTAATAAATAAAAAAATCATGCCAACACAAAACAAAACTAACAAAAAATGGTAGAGTATCACATCTATAAATAGTTTTAGTATTTTTGAACATTTTACGTACTTTTGGATATTTTAATTTTTTTATTCTCATTTTGGATAATTTATTCGATTGGCAAAGTGTTGAGATTGAATCTTAATTAAATACTCCAAGAAAAGAAGAATAAAGAAAAGTAATTTAGAAGAAGCTACAAAGGGAATGAAAGAGAAGAATATAAGAAGTAAACGAACTAGAATTTACAACAAGGAGAATAAAAGTAAAGCTAGTCTACTTAGTTTAATTGAGCCAACAAATATGTGAACTGTGAAGTGTTTGGTTACTGTCTAGCTAGTCTCGAGTTACAGCTGGTATGCCATTCCATTAATTCTTTCTAAACCAAAAAATTAAATAAAAAGTGTTGATAGAAAAAGTTTAAATAAAAGGGAAACTGTGAAAGGAGGAGAAAGAGGAGTTTGGGTCTCGAGTAATGTGGAAGATTATCCTTCTTCGTTAGTTCTGGTTCTGGGATTTATGGCGTTATCCTCGTGTTGCTTCTTGTTTTGTCACTACGTTTACATTGAGCCAACTCCCTACCTGCCGATAAACTCTGGGCGAAAATGTCAGACGTTCGTACCGAAAGACTCTCCGGAGATCATACTGATTATGTCTCAGGGGTTGTCTCCAAGTTCCTCCTGTCCTACTGACAACTATGTGGCCGATGAATCTTGTTCGGAGTCCAGTTCAACAGTGTCTTCTCCCGATGCCCTGTAGAACGGGTGAAAAAGGATTCTAGTTCATTTTTTTTCAAGCTGAATCTTATTATCTTCTTAATTATTCTCTCTTTTAAGCTGAATCTTATTATTTGTTCATGCTGTAGGAGCCAGCCAGTTTCGGAGATGATGGGGAACGAAGCTAATGGTCCGAAGCATATAATGAGAATTTGTAGGTTGATGGTATTCTTTTTGGTATGTTTTTAGGGAAACATGTGATGTTTTCAAGTATTTCCCTCAGGAAAAACATTTGATGTTTGATGGAGTAGAACTATAGTTTGTTATGTATGTTGTTTGTCATGTATATTTTTATAATGAATCGGAAATCCTTTTTGGTTATGGTATTTTTTTTGTTGGCTATGCTTCTTGTTTCACAACAGAGAAAAAAAACCGGTTTAAAGTTGGGGTTCAAGGTCATTTTAAATTAACTTTTCATGGTAAAAGATAAAGAAATGTGATAATCAAGATTCAAGAAGATGACTAATGAGAAAGGGAAACAGCTTACATACTTGTGGTAGATGAACTTCACGGTGATCAAGGGAACAAACCCTTTCATAACAAAAAGAGGTTACATTAGCCTACAAGTTCGACGAACTAGCTGACAAGTTCGACGAGATCGGAAAAAAATAGTCTTGTTATGTATACACAAGAAAAACGTTAAGTGGAGCCTAAATAAAAAGATCACACATCTCTTAGCATCTCTTTTATCCACTGAATTCTAACGATAAGCTCTTCCAAGTCATAAACTGCAGCTTCAATTGAATCTGACTCATCGATGTTTAGTCGAATCTCTCCACTGCCTTTCACTTGCTGCATGTCTCCCTCTGTCATCTTCTGCGTGTCTCTCTCTGTCTTTGACACAAGAAAAAAGTTTGAGGAGGTAGAAGTTACTAAAACTATTATACAGCCAGAAAACAAATAAACATGAACCTGATCCACGTTCGCCATTGATTTAGATCTCAATCCAAGAAGTAGAGAGATGGATCAAACTATGACTCGAGACTCAAACGATGGATCAAACTATGACTCGAGACTCAAACGATGGATCAAACTATGACTCGAGACTCAAACGATGGATCAAACGACATATATCATGAACCTGATCCACGTTCGCCATTGATTTAGATCTCAATCCAAGAAGTAGAGAGATGGATCAAACTATGACTCGAGACTCAAACGATGGATCAAACTATGACTCGAGACTCAAACGATGGATCAAACTATGACTCGAGACTCAAACGATGGATCAAACGACATATATCAGAACACAGAAACCATATGAACTCAAAGCATACCATATGAACTCAAAATTTATGACCAAAGCTAACAGTTATATAGTGCTATACGCAAAGCATATGAGTAACAAGCAGATATAGAGAGAAAAAGATTAAGAAGAAGAACAACAACCCAACCTTTTCTTCTTCTTTCTGAGGCGTTTGTTCGTGTTCTGCCTCAACTGTCTCATCGTTTTGTTCCTCAGCAATTCGTTTCTTTTTGACAGAAGGTTTATCAGCCATGTCTACAATCCTGAATTTCAGAGGAATAAGCCTCACAAATCCACTACTCAATTGGTTCAAAATTGAAGCAAACACAAGAACAAAACAACAATCTAACTAAATCTCACAAATCCACTACTCAATTCAGATTGTGAATCTCACAAATCCAATACTCAATTCGGATTCAAAACAAAAGCAAACACAAGAACAAAACAACAGTCTAACTAAATCTAGGATGAACCAAAAATCCAATTTTTTTTCTCGTTTTCACAAGAACAATTTCAAAATTCACAAACATACTTTCAAACTTAGAGAAGCCTAAACAGTAGTGAGGAGATGAAGCTTAAGACAATTAAACAAAGCACATCAACTGGAAAGCAAAAGGCGTACCACTTTGGGAGGAGGAAGGATTCGACTGTGGGGGTTTCCAGAAACCGTAACCTCTTCGCCTTCTTTCTAAATATGCGACAGTTCGCCTTCTTTCTAAATATGCGACAGTTTGGTGGTTCCAGTTTGGAAAATGGGCTTCATTTGCCCTACTAAACTTTCTTTTTTGATATTTTGTACATTTATACATTTTATGTTTTTAAAAACAGTTAGAAAATATATAATTTTAGTTTCTATATTTTTTATAGCTAATATAAACATTGTATAATAAAATTAGTTCATTTTTAATTTATGGTTCACCCGTGGTTCACCCGCGGTCGACCCAATAACCCGGTGATCCGGTAAGTCGTCCGGTTCAGTGTCCGGGTCGGTTTTAAAAACATTGCTTAAACCCTGAGAGACCACGTTCACTTCATTTTGCTCTTGGCGAGCAAAAGAATGAGAGTTTGAGTAACTCATCTCGTTCCGGTCTCTAAAATGACCTCTGCTATTTAAACCCAGAGAGACCACATAATGCACATCAAACCAAAGGGAGTTCAAAGTTCGAAACTTATCTAATGCCAACGTCAATTCTAGGAGACAATCTTAGAACGAAAACGAACATGCTCGTGTACGTAAAAGATATAAACGATCATACCCGTTTACAATAAATTGTAAACGGACATGTCCGTTTATTTTGTATGGTTGTCTCCGAGGATAGGCCAACGGCATTCGAAAAGTTTGGGTTTCCAAGTCTTTCGAATAGGCGTTTTATACCATTTTACGGAGTCCCGATGCTCCGGCTCCGACTCCACAGTTACGTAGTCCTTTGAGAAGGAAATTGGTATGAAATGCCGCTACTGCTCTTATGTCTCCGTTGAGATGAAAGATGTCTCACCTGCCATGGTAGGAGTTTTCACTAAACCCTGAGATACCACATAATGCAAAGTTCATTTGTGGTAAAAAAAAGAGAATAAACGTCACCTGTTGCTCCCACTGCTCCTGCTGCTCCATCTCCGGCAGCTCCGGCTCCCGCTGCTCCGTCTCCGACAGCTCCTGCTCCCACTGCTCTGTCTTCGGCAGCTCTGGCTCCCGCTGCTCCATCTCCGGCAGCTCCGGCTCCCGCTGCTCCGGCTCTGGCTCCCGCTGCTCCGGCTCTGGGTCCCGCTGCTCCGTCTACGGCAGCTCCGGCTTCCGCTGCTCCAGCTCCGGATCCACACCCTGAGAGACCACATAATGCACATAATGCACAATTTCGCTTTCACCTTGCTCCAAATATAACATAAACCAAAACTTTTCGAATGCACAATTTCGCTTTCTATATGTTCTCATATGGTATAAATTTCTTCTATTCGAAAGATTGGAAACCGAAACTTATCTAATGCCAACGCCAATTCTAGGAGACAATCTTCCAACGTAAACGGACATGCTCGTTTTAGGATAAAACGTAAACGTGCTTGTCCGTTTATATTGTATGGTTGTCTCCGAGAATAGGCGTTGGCATTCGAAAAGTTTGGGTTTCCAAGTCTTTCGAATAGGCGCCCGCTGCTCCGGCTCCGGCTCCTGCTGCTCCGTCTCCGGCAGCTCCGGCTCCCGGCTCCGGCTGCTCCGGCTCCGGCTCCAAACCCTGAGAGACCACATAATGCACATAATGCACAATTTCTATTTGAAGCTTATTTAAACATGTTTGATAATTTATCAATTAAATTACTATTTTTAATATTTTGTCAAAATAAATATATAATATATAATTTTTCTATTCTATATTTAACTAATATAAAATGAAATCTATATAAATACTATAATATATATTTAATATGAAAATACATAGCAAAATTCAAATTAAACATTAAAAATAACTTCACTATTAAATATTAAACGAATTCATTTCTTATTGGTTGGTCGTGAGAGCTTTCCACATTATCACTATTATTATGAGCTTCTTATTGTGTGTAGGGCATCGTTTCTCAACCCTTATATGATTTGTAGACCCTTATAAATGATTATATACTATTACAAATGATTTATAAGTTTTTATAAATGATCCACAAACCCTTATAACTTATAGATTTTTTAAAATAATTTATAAACCATATAAATAGCTTGTACAATCTTACAAACAGTTCATATAATTTTATAAAAACAATTTTTGCATTAGCGGAAGCTTCTCTGCAACATTACAATTTAAAAAAAAAAGATGTTTAGGTAACTAGGAATACCCTTTGTGCAAGTCAGGTCTTCTTCAATCGTCAGCTTCCATATTCAAAACCCAAGGCAAGAAAAAGGTTTGGCATTTTAAGAAACAATATCGTGTTTGAATAATGGAAAAATCTAACGTGAATTATGTATTTTTAACATTAAAAAAGAAGTGAGAGGTAAATGAGATTAGACGGCTCAGTATCTCTAAAAAATTCTTATACATTAAAAAGATGGTAATGATTTGACGGCTTATCATCTCCAAAAACTAAATTACCCACTTCCCACACTTCTCATTATCTCTAATAATTTCTTATACGTTAAAGTTTGTTTGTTTTGTTTGTTTAGATAATCTCAGTAACTACGACACCAAACAAGGAACGACTAAAGGATGAACTTATCTCGGATGATACACGTTGGACAAAATAGATGATCACGGAGAACGAAATAGAACTTAGGTTGTACATACTGGCGAAAAATATGGATTACTCCACAATTATTTTTGTTTGTTTGTCTGTCACGTTTTTTAATTTATTTATTTAAAAATTTTAGACGTGTAAGTGCAACTCATAATAATCATGACAAACAGTAAATTAAAGATGAGTGATCAGAGAAGAGAAAGTCAATAACCTCGGTCTGCTCAATAGAACAATACATATAACATAAAATTGGATAAAAAATAAATAATATATAACATGAATTTCTCCAATTAAACATTAAAAATAACTTCACTATTAATTATTAAACGAATTCATTTCTTATTGGTTGGTCGTGAGAGCTTTCCATATTATCACTATTATTATGAGCTTCTTATTGTATTTAGGGCATCGTTTCTCAACCTTGCTTTGAGCTCGTCGATTATAATGTCGTCTGTTTCCAACCTATCAACGTGTATGTCATAGATTATAACGACGTGTGTTTCTTCCTCTTCCTCACGTATATAATTTTCTAAGTGTCAACTTGACCTAGCTCGCTTTCAATAGATTCAGCCTTCTCGGCCTTTCGGACCTGATTAGTGAATACTCGTCCCGAACTGCTAAGTCGATCGCTCTCCATTCGTCTTCTGTCCTGCTAAAAACAGTCTGTAGTCGTGCCGTAAGCTCCGAGTATTGGATTCCGAACGGACGACTACTCGACTCACCGGATTGGTCCTTTTGTTCGATGGGCTTCGTAGATGGGTACAATCCATCCCCAATAATTTTAAATATTTTCCGTTGTCAAACATATCTATATTATTAAAACTGAAGTACCTTTTGGGACTGTTTGGAAGTAATGATAGCAGAATAAAGGAGAATTGTTTGGAAACATGGATAAAAGATTATACTTCATTTTATTTGCACATTTAACCATTGCATTTACAGTAAAATAAATAAATATATTTTTATATTTGTTTTTATTTAAAGATTCTGCTATTGCATTTAAAATTAATTTAAATTAATTAATTACAAGGATTTTTATTTCTTTGTGGCAAAAAGAAAAACACAAACTGAAATATATAGTATATATTATATAACGTGTGAGTTTAGAGGCAAAAAAATACTTCATAAATATATATCATTATATTATTATATTATATTCCTTTAATTACGTATTATAAATTTTTCATTTTTTTCTTTTCAATTATATACAATTAAAAAGTTAATTTATGAATATTTATTTATGTTTTTTCTGGTTTTGATTTTTTATTAAAAGATATTTTCCGGATAACAACACAATATTACCTTATTTAATTTAGTCAAATATAAAAATTAGAGAGTTCAATTTAAAAAAAAACAAAATATCATAAAATAATGATAATTCATAGAAAACTAATTTAGTATGTTATTTTATTTTAAAATAAATAAAAAAACATGTTCAAATATGAATAGTACAATTAAATCAAACACCCGCACCGGGTGCGGGTTAAGTTCTAGTATATTTAAAATCTTATATTTGAACAACGTGTTTTGGATTGGGATTTAACGATTAAGCTAATTAGATTAAGTTAATTAGTTTAATTATTTGACTTTGGTTTCCTTTATTAATCGGACTCATTTGACCTAGTTTCTGCCTTTCTCTCTTCCACTTTTTCATTTACCCTAGTTTCTTGCCTCTTCTCTCTGTATCCGAGATCAATGCCTCCTTCATTCTGTGTATTATCCTTGCTGCTATTGTCTTACTTACGTATATAATCCGTAGAATTTCAAAATCCCCCTCGGACTCGAGATATAGAAGAATCGGACTCTCCGGTACAGTCCCTCCGAATTCCAGGCTCTCCGATCCTTCTGGACAGCTCAGAACCGTTGACCTCGACGGACTGCTCGGAAGCGTTTCCGGAGAGCTCGGAAGCCTCTCAGTCGACGGACTGCTCGGAACCGGACTGCCCGGAAGCCTCTCAGTCGAGGGACTGTTCAAGTCTCTCTTTTCCGTCAATCCTTTACGGGTAAAGGAATCCTTCTCACTTTATAACCTGCAAGCAATTTTTCACTTTATAAATTGTATAGGGGACCACTATAAAACAAAGTTTCTATTTTAGTTGTAGAGGGACCACTATAAAACCGACATTCTGTTTGTTAGTGCAGTAGAAGAGAATTTTCACTTGTACAATTGATTATGCAGAAGACAAGTTTTCACTTTCCATCCGTGCATAACGTATTTTTTTATTTTTTTTTGACGTAACGTACCTTTATATATGTTTAGCAAAACGTATCTCTATATAGACATATTTACTTAGTCAAATTTTCTGATTCTGAGTCAATCCATGTTGACAATTCCAAAAACGGAAATTTATGAGCCATAGTTATGTTGCAAAATATTTGGGGTTTCTAAATTTTTCCGATAACGGTTTTAAAAATTGTGTACTTAACTTTCCATGTATTACATGTATCTTATGTAATGTCCTTTAATTTTATTGCATAGGGAGCCAATGACTTCGACGAGATCCCTGCCGTTGAATGAAGTGGAGTTCGAGGATTGGTTTGAAGAGAAGGTTAGAAATAGTCCGAATATGGCAGGAATGGACCCGCGTTTATATAGGCTGTGTGCAAAGGCTCAGTATGACCACTTGAAGTACTGGGAAAATAGGAAACCTTCCTTGTTTTGCCTCTTGGCCATGGGAAAACGAGGCTGATTTGTTAATGTAGTATTTGGTGTTTGTTGGGTAAAAAGCCAAAACAATCAAGTGGTATATTTTGTATTAGTTAGGGAGTGTATGTCTGAGCTTAGATGAGGAATGGTCGGTGAGAATGAAGCAAATGGTCCGTACTATAATGTAGTATTTGGTGTTTGTTGGGTAAAAAGCCAAAACAATCAAGTGGTATATTTTGTAATAGTTAGGGAGTGTATGTCTGAGCTTAGATGAGGAATGGTCGGTGAGAATGAAGCAAATGGTCCGTACTTATAGTGATCAGTTGTTGTCTTCTCTGTTTCTAAATTATTCGGATTTCGTGGAGTCACATTTGGTTTTGTTATGAAGAAAATTATTGACGAGATGGACAGTTTTATCGTATTATGTTCTTATATTCTTCCCGACTGCTCTCTTTTTCGTGTTAGTGTATCATAAGAATTGTACTAGGAGCTCCAAGAGCGAAGTGGCTTGGCATATTCCTATGATTATGCCAAACCCTTGATTTAACGAGTTACGATTACCCACTGTAGGTGATAACTAATAAGTATTGAGCCTTTGTATTGAGCCAAACCAACATAAACTAACCATGAAAGGTTTACACAGAACAATACAAAAGACATTGCAAATTCTAGAGAATGTTTACACAGAACAATACAAGAGAAATCAGATTAATAGTACTTCACCACCAAGCTTGAATGTTCTCTAGCTCATCTTTCTTCTCTAACACGGCTGTGAAGAATGTTTACACAGAACAATACAAAAGAAAGCAGATTAATAGTACTTCACCACCAAGCTCGAATGTTCTCTAGCTCATCTTTCTTCTCTAACACGGCTGTGAGATTATTTTAGCTTCTTCATGCCGCTTCAGTATCTCGGCTGGAGTGATATTGTGTATCCGGGGGAACATTGTAATTGGACAAGTTTCCCGGGATATCTTTCGGCCATCTTCCTCACTATACAAGAAAAAATATGAGATTTTTTTTATGAATCACGTTTTATGTTATATGACCAACTTCCCTATAAACCCTATAAATCCCTACAAACCATTACGTAACAGTTCTCCATCCCTATACCTGAAAGGTTCCGGAGTAGACGGCGGAGCAAACAACTCCCGATAAGACGGCGGCGGAGACAGAGAGGACGAGCGAGAGGACGGCGGAGCAAACAACTCTGGATAAGACAGCTGCGGAGACAGAGAGAGAGATCGAAACTGCAAAATCTCCTTTATGTTTCTAAGAACTAATACGGACAGGAATATCGTAGTAAGAGAGATGGCGACTAAAGAACATAGAGAAATAACAACGTAAATTTCAAAATCCATTGAAGAAGAAAGGTGAAGAGAGGAGAGTCAGAGAGAAGGTTTGGTTTTGTAGTGGTTGGTAGAGTCGATTTGAAAGAAAAACATTGAGAAAAACTGTTAAGCTTTAATGATAAATTTTAATGCTAATGCCATGTCGTCGATTTGAAAGAACATATTAGTCCGGCCATCGCCTACTGTTAAGCTTAAATGATAATGCTAACCCCCCCCCCCCACTTTCTTGAGTTCATTAATTCTCTTTTCTAACTAGAATTGGCGGCAAATGGTTTTTTTTTAATGGCCAATGATTCACAGAAATAATCTATCTGAAAACTCATCGACTATAATCATACACAAGTTCTTCCTCAAGTTCTAACTAAACAATTACACAATCTAAGGATGAAAACAAATCGAATGCCTATGAAATAAATTGAAATGTTTCTAGCATATAGCTAACCAGATCACTTGCAATCTTTCCAACCAGATCCTCTAATCTGAAGTTTTTGTTCAGAACTAATAAATCTAGACATATTGATATGGTTTTGTAGTGGTTGGTAGAGTCGATTTGAAAGAAAAACATTGAGAAAAACTGTTAAACTTTAATGATAAATTTTAATGCTAATGCCATGTCGTCGATTTGAAAGAACATATTAGTCCGGCCATAGCCTACTGTTAAGCTTAAATGATACTGCTAACCCCCCCCCCCCACTTTCTTGAGTTCATTAATTCTCTTTGTTTTTTTATTCTCTTTGCTAACTAGAATTGGCGGCAAATGGTTTTTTTTAATGGCCAATGATTCACAGAAATAATCTATCTGAAAACTCATCGACTATAATCATACACAAGTTCTTCCTCAAGTTCTAACTAAACAATTACACAATCTAAGGATGAAAACAAATCGAATGCCTATGAAATAAATTGAAATGTTTCTAGCAATGTATAGCTAACCAGATCACTTGCAATCTTTCTAACCAGATCCTCTAATCTGAAGTTTTTGTTCAGAACTAATAAATCTAGACATATTGATAATCAGAGGAACACAGAAGAAGAAGCTCTCTCAGATTCTCATCAATTTCCATTTTCCACACCTAAGACTATCTAGAATCTAAGCTTCGAGAGAAGAATTAGCAACAAAATGTATCAAAAATGGCACCGTGGCCTCATTACAAAAACATAAACAGCTAAGTGATAAAATTTATTTTAAACATAGGCCAGTCAGTACCAAAAGAAGAGCCCTTAGGAAGAGCTCTGATTCTCACTGACTTGTTTCTCCAAAGCTGCAACCTTTGTCTTGAGCTCTGCTATTTCTATTTCCTGGCCATTGATTGATTCTAACAACTCAACCATTGTCTTGAGATCTGCTATTTCTATATCCTTGGCCTTGTTTAATTCTGTCAACTCTTCAAATCTTATATCGTTGGCCTTGCTTAGTTGTTCCTCTAGATCATTCTTCGTTTTAGAGGCATTGGCTTCTTGCTCAGGTCCTCTCTCTTGTTATTTCTTCTCTGGAACCGTCACCATCCGAGACTTAACATCTAACTTGATAGAAAACCGATTTTCACGTAGTTGGCTGATTTGAGCGCAAGATAGCTGCTGTACAGACCAAGAATTTTGAAAGGAAGAGAAAAATAACTGAACTGTTCCGCTGATGCCACCGGAGTCAGTTGAAGCCTTTTTCAAACGAATAGAGACGGAGGTTTTAAATTAAAACAAGGGAAAATGATAGAAAACGTTGGCCCGTTTAAGCTTATTTGGCTGTAATCTTTTGATTTTGGCCTATGGCCATTTGGGCCTGTCTCATGGGCTTTGGTTTGTATGTGATGGGCTTAGACCTTTTTATTAATATAAAAACATTGACGGAAGAAGAAAAAAAAATGATACTACTACACAACAATTATATAGTTAGATATAAAATAATTTATAATTAAATGCTAATTAAAAAACTAAATATATTTTTTAATATGTTATTTTTAAAAATTTTAACACAACAATAAGCATATATATATATATATATATTTTGATTAAAAACTAATGAATATATATTAATAATAATTTATTTATATGTTCTATCATGGATATAGAGCACCTAGTACTATATAATTAATGAATATTATTTAAAATACCAATTTGAATTACTTAAATAATGTATAAACACAATAATTCTGAAAATTTCACGGAATCCAAAAAAACTGGAACCCATATGTCCCTATATGTTCTTTGGTATATTAAAAACTTTTGTTCCTCGATATATTATCTTTCTATACATCTTTGAGTAACTTTGTTGGGTTTTCTATTCTTTCTTTCTCAATAACAAAAAGTATCGTACGAATATAATTATGTTCATATAGATCCACTTGATGTGAATAATCCAGCTATCTTGCTACATAACTAAAATTATTGTAGACCTCATTGACTATATCAATGTATTTAATATATTGTTATTCATATTTCCAAATAATTCTAATTTATTTTGTTACCCATATTTTTTAAATGTCATGGTCATAAACGTACATATACGTTTACATAGTATCAGAAACAAACATGTACGTTTATGTTGTAAACCAAATAATTCTAATTTATTTTGTTACCCATATTTCTAAATAGTATTAAAAGGTATTTTGATTTTAATAATATAGATAAAAGTGTATTTATCTTTTCGATCACTAATTATACAAAGATAACTTCATGACTAACCATGCCTGAACTAAGTCATTTCCGATACCAAACTTTGTCTGACGGACATTATCAGATGTTTAAACGATTCTGGAGTATCAATCTTTGGTATTAAACAGATACTTCTTTGATACTCATGCCTAAAATGCAGTGTTTTTAAACCCAGACCGAACCGATGGTTGGACCAGGTTGAACCATGAACCAGACAACAAACCGGGTTGGTTTAATCTCAAAACCCAACTAATGTTGAACCGATTAAAACTCATATCGAACCGTCAAAAACCACAGAAACCGGTGACCCATTGGGCCGGTCAAACCCTACTTCGCATATAAATCATTAGCTCGTTCCCCATCATCTCCGAAGATTTTTTTTGTTCTAAATCTGAAGAAATCTTGTGAATCAAAATTACACTCTATCTCCTATATAAATCAAAATAACACTTTATCTCCTATATAAATCAAAATCGATCACACGAAACAAGGCTTTCTACCTAAAGGTTTGAATTCGACTATTCTAACGCTTATTCCCAAAAACATCTTAATTGTTATTTGAACAAATCAAAGTTTTGTCTTGGTATACCTCAAGATAGCAAATTGTTTTTATAAACCCTTATAAATTATTATACTAAGTATTTATAAATTAATTTATAAGGTTTATAAATCTATTTATAAGAGTTTATAAATCTATTTATAAGAGTTTATAATTCACACAAATTAAAATATTATTATTTAATGCAACAACGCATCAGAGACACCTAAAGCCTATTGACGAGACTAGACCCAGTTGACTGATTACAGAACTTACCGGTGACACGTTGATACCAATATTAGCACCAAAAAGCATTCTTTCTTCAAGGGTTTTCGAAGACACCAGAGGTATTCTGTTTACTGTTCAACAATTATACTCAATGAATGAATCGCACAATTCAAATACGCTTCCTAAGGAATTGGGCACAGTTATCGGTGAAATTGAAGATATTACTAACCGTCGAGATATTCAAAGCTCGGAGCTGATTTAAGCGCAAGATAGCTGCTGTACAGACCAAGAATTTTGAAAGGAAGAGAAAAAGAACTGAACTGTTTCGGCACCGGAGTCAGTTGAAGCGTTTTTCAAACGAATAGAGACGGAGGTTTTAAAATAGAACAAGGGAAAATGATAGAAAACGTTGGCCCGTTTAAGCTTATTTGGCTGTAATCTTTTGATTTTGGGCCTATGGCCATTTGGGCCTGTCTCATGGGCTTCGGTTTGTATGTGATGGGCTTAGACCATTTTATTAATATAAAAACCTTGACGGAAGAAGAAAAAAAATGATACTACTACACAATAATTATATAGTTAGATATAAAACAATTTATAATTAAATGCTAAACAAATAAATATATTTTTAATATGTTATTTTTTAAAATTTTAACACAACAATAAGCATATATATATATTTTGATTAAAAACTAATGAATATATATTAATAATAATTTATATATATGTTGTATCATGGATTAGAGAACCTAGTACTATATAATTAATGAATATTTTTTAAAATATAAATTTGAATTACTTAAATAATGTATAAACAAGATAATTCTGAAACTTTCACGGAATCCAAAAAAACTGGAACCCATATGTCCCTATATGTTCTTTGGTATATTATAAACTTTTGTTCCTCGGTATATTATCTTTCTATACATCTTTGAGTAACTTTGTTGGGTTTTCTATTCTTTCTTTCTCAATAACAAAAAGTATCGTACGTATATAATTATGTTCATATATATCCACTTGATGTGAATAATCCAGCTATCTTGCTACATAACTAAAATTATTGTAGACCTCATTGACTATATCAATGTATTTAATACATTGTTATTCATATTTCCAAATAATTCTAATTTATTTTGTTACCCATATTTTTTAAATGTCATGGTCATAAACGTACATATACGTTTACGTAGCATCAGAAACAAACATGTACGTTTATGTTGTAAACCAAATAATTCTAATTTATTTTGTTACCCATATTCTAAATAGTATTAAAAGGTATTTTGATTTAATAATATAGATAAAAGTGTATTTATCTTTTCGATCACTAATTATACAAAGATAACTTCATGACTAACTATGCCTGAACTAAGTCATTTCCGATACCAAACTCAGTAAATTGTACAAACTATTTATATGGTTTATAAATTATTTTAAAAACTCTATAAGTTATAAGGGTTTGTGGATTATTTATAAAAACTTATAAATCATTTGTAATATTCCGAAGTTATAAGGTGCATCTAAACCGGCATGTTTTTGTTAAGTATAAACAAACACACCTGTTTGAGAGATCCGCCTAGCTAAGAAAAGAAGTATACACTACAAGAAAACAGCTGGTTTGCAAGAGAAATTTGTGAGGAAAAAAATTCCATGCAAATTTGCAATAGATTTGCAACGAAATTGCTATGAAAAAGACAATCCTTGCAAACTCCTCGCAAATTTGTGAGGAAAATTTTCCCTCGCAAATTTGCGAGAGATTTGCTAGGAAATTTACAGAATTCTCGCAAATCCCTCACAAATTTGCGAGGAAAATGTTCTTATGCAAATTTGCGAGAACTTTGCAGGAACTTTGCATGATTTACATAGTTTATCGCAATTTCCTTGCAAAAAGAGAATTAAAATTACTAAATACAATATTTAATTAAAATATTTAATGTTTAACATGTAGGTCGAATATTATTTGTGGAAAATTAATTAACTACAACTTAGAACTTAATTACTGATACATGAAATAATATGACAAGTACTTACCATCAAAACTATATAACTTATGCAATTAGTATACATCAACTAATTTTTCCGCAAAAGTTAAACATATTTTCACGTTAATTAAATATTTTTGGAAACCAAATACATAAAATACATATAGTCTACTGAAATCATAACAAAACCCTAACGAAACACTAAAATATATTTACTTATGTATTTGCAAGGAATTTGTAAGGGAATCCTAGCAATTCCCATGCAAATTTGGGGTTTGAGGTTTCATCAAGGATTCTAGTGTCGGATAACACATTTTCTTGAATCATTTAGTGTTTAAAATGTATGTTGAAAAATATTTTGGGAAATTTAATCAACTTCGGTTATTCACTTAAATCCCAACACTCAAAATACTATTATAAAGTAATTAACATCAAAAACCTATAATATATGTAAATTATATACGTCGACTAAAATTTCCAGAACATGTTAAACATATTTTCACACTAACTATTTATTTATGAAAAACGAATACATAAAATAATATAGTCAACCGAAAATATAACAAAATCCTAAAATTTAGTAAAATAATAATTTGCGAGGGAATTGCAAGGAATTTCTCGCAAATTCCTCGCAAATTTGCAAGGAAATATTCCCTCGCAAATTTGCATGGGAATTGCGACGACAATTAGGTTAATATAAAAAGTTCTTTATCATATCTTCTCTCCATAACAAGCCGCCTCTCCTCTCTCTCATAAAAAACTCGCTCTCTCTCTTTCACTCACGCCATATCTTGTCCTTGCCGCTTCTTCTCTCCTCCACGCCGCCTCTCCTCTCTCTCGCTTCTCTCACGCTGCCTCTCTCTCTCTCTCTCTCTCTCTCTCTCTCTCTCTCTCTCTCTCTCAGATCTTTGTTTCCCCTGCTGATTCCGCCTCTCCTAACCCTGGAACTCCTCTCTCATCTCACCACAAAGCTTGTGCGACACTCGCCGTCCCACCACCACCATACACCATGGTTCGCCCCTCTCTCTCTCTCTCTTTTCGGCTCTCTGCTCTCTGTTTTCAACTAATTTTGTTTGCTATGGTTGGAGGAAGCAAGGCAAGGCGAGGAAGGCACCATACCACCAAGGTTCGATCTCTCTCTCATTCTCTCTCTCTCTTTCTCTTTCTGTTTGAATTTAATTTTGTTAGTTTTGGTAAAGGTGGAGGATTTGGAAGAAGAAGCTTGTCGGTACCAGTGACAAGGCCCACTGTGGTGGTGGTGCGGTGAAGGAGGCAAGGCGGCAGGGGAAGGCAAGGCGGCAGGAGGAGGCAAGGCGGCATGAGGAGGCAAGGCGGCTGAGAGTTTGAGTTTTTAGGGTTAGAGTTTTTTTCTTAGATTAGGTTTAATTAGGTTTAAGTTGGTTTAATTAGGTTTAGTTAGTATATTAATTAATTTTTGTTTAGGATTTATATATTCATGTATATACTTATGTATATGTGTGTACAAATACGTACCGGTTTCAAATATTTTGTGAACCGGTTTCTATATATATTTATTTGTATTGTCGATTTAACATTTTTTAATTTTTTTTAATATTTTTTAAAAATATTGCGAGGAACTTTTGTTTACAAATCTCTCGCAAATTTGCGAGGGAAGATATTTTGTCACAAATTTGCGAGGGACGATATTCTCTCGCAAATTTGCGAGGGAATATATTTCCCTCGCAAATTTGCGACAGAATAGTTTTTCTCGCAAATTTGCGTGGAAATTGCAGGTGATTTCTATTTGCGAGCAAGGATTTGCGAGGGAATGGTTTTCCTCGCAATTCCCTTATAAATCGCGATTTGCAAGGATATTGCAAGGATTTATTCCCTTGCAAATCGCCTTGTTTCTTGTAGTGATAAACAAGCAAGTAAACGTACGAAACCGTCTGTCTGGGAGACCCGTCTAGCTAAACAAAGAAGACAAAACTGCGAGAAACATGCCTTGAAAAGTGAAAGAGGCCACAACCGGTATTTCACGTTCAAGGTCATCTGTATGAGGAACCCGCTAGGGTAATTAAAAGATGTCCCAACCGACAGGCCTATATATCATTATATTATATTATTATATTCTTTTAATTTGAAATTACGTATTATAAAATTTTCAATTTTTTTCTTTTCAATTATATACAATTAAAAAATTACTTTAGATATTTACATGTGTTCTGATTTTACTACAAAGTTATTTTTAAATATAACTGTTATGAAAAACCACTTTAACTGTTCTGATTTTACTTCAATTATATACAATGTTTTTTCTGTGGGTTTTGAGATTAACCAACCCGGATTGTTGTCCGGTTCATGGTTCAACCTGGTCCAACCACCGGTTCGGTCCGGGTTTAATTTACTGCATGTTAGGCATGAGTATCAAAGAAGTATCTGTTTAATACCAAAGATTGATACTCCAGAATTGTTTAAACATCTGATAAAATGTCCGTCAGACAAAAAAATATTACTTGATAGAAAACCGATTTTCACGTAGTTGGCTTATAAAATATTCTTGAAATAACATCATTTATAAAAAAATATTTTCGCTTTAAGTTTTATAAATATTTTCTTTATCATATGTATTATTGAAAACCGATTTTAACACAATATAACATCATGTATATTATTGAAAAACTATTATTGAAGATATAGTAAAACTATTTTTTCATCAACGAAAACAATAAATTGATATATTAAAACTTTTTTTGACAACTAATTTATTTATATAAAACATATATAAATAAGAGAAGGGAAAATACATTAATTTTTTGTTCACTTTGTGCAGGTGTGATATTGTAGATGCTAAGAACACTGAGTGCCTCAGTCCTTCACAGTGTTTATCAACCGAAACTCTCGATCGTTACACTGAGTTAGTTTCAGACTTTTATTGAGTTCTTTAAAATTGTTGTCCATTGAGTTAATATGATTTATGTTATCTGTTTACTCTGGCTAGATACTTGGAGAAGAAAGGACATACATCGCGTATTAACTGTCAGATATTTAGCAGTTTTTCTACACTAAGCTCATTGAGTGTTTTGAGCTCGAGGTAATCATTTTTTCAGTTATTCCTCAATTCTCAGGGAAGAGAAGTCGGATTAAACTCTGCCAAAATCGAGACAGAGAAATAAGAGAGAAAGAGAGAAGCGGTCCGAGAAGAAGAATCCGACCAAGGCATTGTCCGATCAAGACTGACCGGAGATCAAGGATGGAAACTCGTCAGAGAGATCACGAGAAAGACAAAGAGAAGGAGAAGGAGACTGCTCCTGGTGAACGCACGCCAAAGGTTAGTGATGCTAACCGCGGTACGACGCCTAAAGGCCAGCCACGGTCCGGTTGGGTCTTTGGTGTACTGAATGATCTCCTGGTTTCCACAATAAACTGGGTCTAGTCTCGTCAATAGGCTTTAGGTGTCTCTGATGCGTTGTTGTATTAAATAATAATATTTTTAATTTGTGTGAATTATAAAATCTTATAAATAGATTTATAAACTCTTATAAATAGATTTATAAACCTTATAAATTAATTTATAAACACTTAGTATAATAATTTATAAGGTTATATAAATAATTTATAAGGGTTTATAAAAACAATTTGCTATCTTTAGGTATACCAAGACAAAACTTTGACTTGTTCAAATAACAATTAAGATGTTTTTGGGGATAAGCGTTAGAATAGTCGAATTCAAACCTTTAGGTAGAAAGCCTTGTTTCGTGTGATCGATTTTGATTTATATAGGAGATAGAGTGTTATTTTGATTTATATAGGAGATAGAGTGTAATTTTGATTCACAAGTTATAAGGTGCATCTAAACCGCGGGTAAGGGGCGGGTATCGGGTATCAATTTTTTTTAACTAATTTTAGTACTCGGACTTTTTAAGGGATTTTTCAATTTTTTTCACATGTAAATATCTAAAGTTTGGAGATGTTGGTAAGAGTTGTACCAGGACAACTACCAGTTCTAAAAGCTTTTTTATTACTTTTAAAATTTATATTAATTAAATGAATAAGTGAATAAACAAACAATTTGAATTACAATAAATTATATTAATTAGATGAATAACAGTGAATAAACACACAATATGAATTACTGGTATCCTTGTCTATTTCTTTTTTTGATAGTATGTTTAATAGGTTTTTTAGTATTTTTTTTTATGATTCTATAGATTTTGTACTCGCATATAATACAAATAACCATATACACTAAAACCTCTATAAATTAATAATCTCTATAAATTAATAATTTTTCGATCCTGAGTCGGGCCGGTTTAAAAAATGATAGAATTCGATAAATTAATAAGATAATATTTTTTTTGAAATCCCTATGTAAATATACGGTCCCAATAAAATTATAAATTAATAATTATAAATCTTATGTATACATATTTATATCTATTATCTTGTATTCAAAATTTTATAGACTTCTATAAATTTTTTTTGTCAACAACTTAATATTATAGGAACTTAGCCAAGCCAAGCTCGAGGAACATTGTTTACAAATACTACATGATTTATAGACTTCTATAAGTTAGAATCGCTTTTAAAGGATAGAATTCTTGGAAGTAGAATTACTTCAAATAAAATAGGCAAAGTAATAAATAAAATACTTTGAAAAATGGAATATTAATAATATACATAAAGGAAAAACAATAAAGATTAAAAATTTAATTAAATTTAAAAATTACACAATGAAATTTTTACTCTTTATGGGGTTTTTAATATAAATGGTTTGAAAAAAAACAAATAGAGAGAGAGAGAGAGAGAGAGATGGCTGAGGAAGAGATTAGAGAGTCCTTTAGTAAGGCTAAGGAGAAGGATTTAGGTCTCTCTCGAGAGATTCCATCTAACCAAGACGGAGAGTGTGATGAAATTTTTTTGGAGATCGTTCTTGATGTCGTCGACGTGTTGGGTCTCTTTCCTCGGCAACCTCCGTCTGCTCCAGCGATTCCATCGGCTCGTCGCCGCGTAGCGGTTAGGGTTTTCTCCTCTCTCTTTCTCTATGTGAGATGTATATACTGCTATTGTGTTTCATATTGTTCTTGCGTTCAATTAGATCTTTGAGTTTTCAGCTAATTGTAAATCTCTTTTTCAATCTTTGACATACGTTCCAGGGGAAGAAGATAGAAACACGATCCACAAATGGTAATTGGGATTAAATTGCTCGACTTTGAGGTTCTGTTGTTGCTGGTTTGTCCAATAATACTTCGATTTGGGGATTGTAGATTTGCAGCTGTTAGGGATGAAGGATCGCCCCGATTTCCCTGTACTTGTAATCCTCGATCGTATATATAAGCTGGTGGATGATCCTTCAACAGATTCAATCATCTCATGGAGCAAAAGCAACAAGGGTTTCGTCATCCGTAGTCAGGAAAAGCTAATCCGCAGAAAGATTTATAAGAGATTCTTTTGCAGCTCGTTCAAAACGTTTATCTCCAGGCTTAAGCATTATGTAAGTTTTGTATTTGCAAAAGATTATCTCCAGTTTTAAAATGCATATCTGAGACTAACTAAACCTGCTTAAGCATTATGTAAGTTATTGTATTTGCAAAAGATTTCTTCCAGGCTTAAGCATTATGTAAGTTTTTTTGTTGCTGTTGGTAGGCTTTAGCAAAATTAAAAGGTCAGATGGGCTACGGGAATTCGGCAATGAGAATTTTGTGAGATGTCAACCTATGCTTATGAAGGAGATGCATATCAAAACTGTGATGAAGAGGGTTAACAAAGATCTTAAGCCACGGTGCTAAAGCGGAAATAAAAGATCGCTTGCCAAAACTTTAAGACTTTGATCAGAATCTCATGCTTGTTCCAGTTGCTTTCTTGTATCAAGAATTTAGTTGGCTTTGTTTGTAAATTGGATTTGAAAGTTCATTTACAAATCACTAGTTCAATAACATGAGATTTTAAAAGGTTTTTTAAAATTCATGTTTGAATAACACAAGATTTGTGATTTTTATACAAATCACTACAAATGCTAGATTGTGACCCAAGGGGATTCAAAGGTTACTTCATTAGTATCTATTGCTCATGATCGTAATTTATATCTCACGCCTTGACATCACTTATTGAAACCTTTTAATATAATCCTTGGCTCAGACACTACTAGTACATTCCCCTAAGTTAATGTTATGGTTCCGATTGTAGGCATCGGGAAGTGTGAATTTCAAACTCATAATCAAAGATTTTCTTTCTACAATATGTGTGCAACTCTTTGATGCTGATGAACAATCTTTTAGAATTATAGAAAGGGCTTGTAGTAATGATAAATAGGTCGTTTGTATTATTTGACAGAGTATAAATAAAGTCAACTGCTTCAGAACATAAATATGTTCTTGATAAACAACATAAAATATGCTTACCTCAGCAAATATTACACTCGAAAACATTGGTGAGTAAATCGTAAACAGGGGTTCGATTATCTTTCTATTCCGAGTTATACCATATTACTAGTTTCGAAATAAATCAAAGAAATACATAATAATATTCAACTAGTAATTTCTCTTTGGACGGTTGTTTATCTTTATAAATACATAATAATATGAAGAAAATGTACATAATAATATACAGAGTAGTCCTGAGAATCATTGAGCTTCATCACAGCAAGAGCTTGGGGCAGGTCTTCAGGCTGGTAGCTTTCATCAAACCTCTTGTAACATTTCAAAGCAGGATGGCCATACTTACCACAGATCTGACAAGTTGGTCTCTGATTGTTTCCAGATCCAGAGTAAGAACCTTTATCATTCCGTTGGCCAAACTGTTGCGGAAAGCCTCTTCCCTGAGTTGAGTATGAGTTTTTGCCACCACAATAACCACCTCTTTTACTGCCTCTTCCTCTGCCTGAATAGCCTCCCCTTGCAGAGTAGAAAGCTTGATGTGGGTTCACTTCAGTAACAGATTCATACTTTTGCAGCTTGTCATCGAAATTTGTGAGCTTGAAAACCACATCTTCATAACATGGGACAGATTGAGAATCCATGGAGTTCTCAATAACAGTAACAATGGACTCATACGCACGACCTATTCGATTTAAGATTCCATATATCTTCTCCTGCTCAGACATTGGAGCTCTTATCGAATCTAGTTGGTCACAGAGGCTTTTAATCTCTAGCAAGTACTGAGCTAAAGTTTTGTTTCCCTTAACAGTAGTCTGAATCCTTCTTTGAATATCTAACTTCCTAGTAGCAGAGACTCTATTAAACTGTTTAGCTAAGTAGAGCCATACCTCTTGAGAAGTTTTGAGACCATAGACTGTTTTGAGAGTCTCCTCTGAAAGAGAACCGAAGAGCCAAGCCATAATCATCCGGTCAGTACGAACCCACTTCTGATAGTCTGGGTTGCTAGCTTCAGAGACGGTGCCTTCAGATCTGGTGGTGATGGTTTGAGAGGGACAGGGGACCTCACCGGAGACATAGCCGAGAAGATCTTGGCTGTAGAGAAACTGCTCGAACTGCAGCTTCCATGACAAGTAGTTTGTGTCGTTGAGTTTCAAGGTGACACATTGAGATATTGATAGAGTAGCTAAAAGATATTTATCAGAGGAAGCAGCCATGGCTCTGATACCATGTAGGTTAAACAAAGAACAGAGTAACTAAGAACAGAGTGAGAAAGCTTTCATCTTTATCATTATTGACTGCTTAAAGGATAACGATTACAATGTCTCAACATATATAGAAAGCTAAGAAGGATCTAGATCCTATGAGGTGTCAAGTGACAGCTAGTGATGAGAGTAATCCAAAACTATTGTGCAGCTGGATTTGGTGATGTGTATCCTCCATACTATTGACATAAGAAGCGCATGATCTTGGTCTTGACATAGCCGTTGTGTTTGTTGTTGACTGAGCGATGAGTTTTCTCTCATCTTCTTTCTTCTGGGCCTTATGGGCTATATTCACAGTTGGGCTAATACACAATTCATGATTTAATAATCCAACACATCATCCTTTAAGACAGATCAATAACTGAAGCTGGCAAAAGGTCAAGTCATCTACATTTACACAAACAGTAACAAAAGACTTCACTGGGAGATGATGATGGGGCAAGACAACGGTTGATCATCTTTGAACCAGCAGTCTAAAAGACAGTAAAACGTGTTGTGATTTGCAGAGATATGTGAAATCAAAGACAATATATACGAATAAAAGACTTAATAAGAGAAAAAAGTACTACATTAAAGCTAGCAGGATTAGAGAATATAGTACGAGTCTACGAGAGAATACAATACTACTTTAAAAAAATTAGAGAATGCTAACAAGTATTGACAAGTTTTGATTAAAAAATGAACTACATTCTTCCTTCTCACGGAAACCATTCAAAATCCTTATCTTCATCCTTTTTGCAGTCGAAACCCTCCGTTGTAAGACGATAAACTGAGATACTACATCCATCTACAACACTTTGGATTTTATTGAGTTCATGCACGTAGGTAGTAGAATGGAATAACTCCAACAATTGAGGAACAATCCACTTCATAAAGAACAGGATGAGGCTACTAGCGTTTAACCGGAGTTGATCCATGTATAAGTCCTCCGAGTCATCATTTGAAGGGAGTGCTCTAGGCTCCTCAGGAGGAACACGCAGATCCGATAATAACATGTTAAATTTCGTTATTATCATGTCAAAACACCTTATTGCAGCCCGAATACCATCTTTTGTGGTTCTCTATAAGCAAAACATCACAATCCCAAGATTAGTTTTGTATGACAAATGATTAAATTTTTTAAATTATATACTACTTACAGTATCACAAACGAAAGCCTTAGCATCTTTAATTCTATTGCGAAAGATCTTCAGCTCGTTCGCAACAAGAGGTTTAACACTATTACTCTCTTGTGTATTAGCAACAAGAGGTTCCACATCGAAATTCTGTTGAGGACCTTGAGGTTGTCCAATTACATAAGAATGAGGTTGTCCAATTACATCACAACTAGATAATATCACATTCGCAGCAATAATACTAACAAACCTGTCAGAGAAAAGAAGAAAAAAACTTTGAACATCAGTTTCATTTCAGGAAACTACAAAATTCGTCGTTTCTACTCAAAAAAAAAGAAAAAAGGCATACTAGCGCAAAATTTACCTTTGCACCGGGAAAACTCGAGTGGTTCCAGTGGTGAATTGAAGGAGCTGAATATTACTACCAGATCCAAAAATCTCGTCTTTCACCAAGCTCAGATCACCCTTAAGTAATGCCCGTATCTCATGCCCCTGCCCGTCTGTTAACCACAACACAGCCGCTTCACGTCTGTTAACCACAACAATCGACGATTTCAACACATGCAGCACCGGCATCATTTGTATTTCGGACCTCACATCTCCATTAGCAAGTTTCTCAACTGCTCCTGCCGTCAGATAGATCGCCATCTTATCGAAATAATAAACTGATTAATATCAGAAAAAGAATAAAATTAACCCCTTAACAAATCTATGCTTCCAGAGGTTAACACTAACTAATGCCTGAACCAATTAACAGAACAACTCGAAATCCTTAAATCAAAGGCCAAAGAAGAGACATGACGAACTTCAACATCAAGCGTATATACATTCAACTTTAATCTCGAAGAAATTCCAAGCAAGATAATCACCAGCATCTTTGATTACGATATATTTCCTCAATTATAACCAATTAATACCCAAAATTATTCACTACATTATAATGGTCATCAAGAACAGAAAACTGTCCATTTTAATACAATCAACACAAAACTAAAAGCTTCTGAGCTACAACCTAGAAAATCCAAAAATCCATGAGAAGAACCAGCATAAAAACCAAGAGAAATCCACGGAATCGATATGATAACCGAAGATAAGGACTGAAATAATGAAATTAATGAAAGAATCGAACAATCTGAAGAAACCAGCATCACATCTAAGGAAATAATCGAACAATCTGAACACGAATTAACGATAGATTGAGGAGTACAAATAGAGAGGTAGAGAGACATGAAGTAACGAAGATGTACGGTGTACCTGAGATCATACTCTGGAAAACTCATGAGGAGAAGGAAGACACGGAGAAGCCAAAGGATCTGTAGGGAATTTTTTTTTAATTTTTGAAGAAACGACAGAGAAACCTTCAACTTTAAGAGAGAGAGAGAGAGTTGAAAGATTTTGAGGGAAAGAGGAAGAACAGACTCAAGCGAGAGAGAATAAAAGCTTGGGGCGCAGGCAGCTCTTCCCGCCTGTCATTTCAACTTTATTTCTTGTGTATTTTTGTCATAGCTCTTCCCACCTGCACACGTCAACTTTATTTCTTGTGTATTTTTGTGATGATTATTATCTTTTATCTAACGAGTTCCTATAACCTTTTATATTAGCTTTTATAAGATGTGTATAAGCTTTTATAAGATGTGTATAAGCTTTTTATAACTTTTTTTTATTAGAGCATCTCTATGCTGTCAAAATGTCTTATCGATTTTGACAGAAATATCTTTTAATTATCTCACTTAATATTTTTACTACAAGCCATCTTTTAATTATCTCACTTAATATTTTTACTACAACCCAGTGGAAATGAACTGAATAAGGATCCTTGACATAGTTACTATCTGAGAGGGATGTCAAAGGTTTTTCGGTTATATTACGAAGATGAAGGAATTGTATATTTGAAGAAAGCAGCAGAACTTGGATACGAAAGGGCAGTTTATACATATGCCATGCTTCAGATAGTGATTGATGCGTCCCTAGGATGCTCTTTGGTTGATGGGAATGGATAGATCCTTGCAAGAACGAATCAGAGACTCAAGTTCTTTAAGGTTGTGGATCGATTGGTGACACAAGAGGGATGATAAGATCTCTTGATACTCCTAGATGAATAACTCGGATATAACACACCAAGCAAACACCCTCAGGTTCCTGGATACTACACACCAGAAGAAACTCGACAACTTGTCTTAGAGAGAGAGAGCCGTCAAGGAGAAAAGATAACTCGTTGATTAAAGGATGGATGAGTACAATAGGGTTTAGAGACCCATTTAAATAAGGAGAAACCGAGAACATGCTCTCTAGGGTTTCGGAAATAAGTAAAAAGGAAACTACAGTTTAACTTTAACATAAGCTTTAAAATGAAATAAAAATGTAAACTTCTTTAGCCTTGGACCGAGATAGGGCCTAAGTGATGTGAAGACAAGTTGTGGCCTCGTTAAAAACCTTCCTCCGGAAAACCTCGTGGGACAAAACCAAAAGCAAGGAAAAGAGCACGCACCCCATGTCTTGCCTAGACACTAACTCAGCTTGATGTAGAGATGGCTTGAATTGTGATCAAGACATCTCGGATCAGACCTTGTCCAAGACTTTCTTGTTGTGGATGTGAAGTGAGTAATCCAACAACATTCTCTTTAAGCTTCTTGACTCTGGAACGAGTCATGGGACCTTCGGGAATGGCTAGAGCATCATCACCAGGCTGCTGGTGCAATGTGGCTTCATGTGGCTCATCTAGACTCTCCCTGTTCTCCTTAGTGATCCGGTCCATGATCACATCATCCCCTCCCTCTTGAAAAGGATTTGTCCTCAAATCAGGTTCATCTACAGCAAAAGGAGCCAAGTCAGTGACATTGAAGCTATTTGATACATCATACTTACCTTGGAGATCAAGTTTGTAGGCATTGTCATTGATCTTGTGGATGATCTCGAAAGGTCCAGCAAACCCTTGGCATCAGCTTGGACTTCCTCTCGTTGGGGAACCTATCCTTCCTCAGGTGCAACCAAACTTGGTCACCTACTTCAAAGGTTCTCACACGTCTCCCTTTGTTGGCTTGCTTCTCATAAAGCTTGGTTTTCTGCTCAATGTTTTGTCTAGCCTTCTCATGGATTCGTTGGACCATCTCTGCTTTCTTCTTGCCATCTAGGCTGATCCTTTCACACTCAGGTAAAGGCATTAGATCCAAAGGAGAGGTGGGATTGAACCCATAAACAATCTCAAAAGGTGAATACTTAGAAGCAGAATGCATAGCATGGTTATATGCAAATTCACAGTGTGGTAAGTATTCTTCCCATGTCCTTAAGTTCTTTTTAATGAATGCACACAGGAGTGTTCCTAAGGTTCTATTAACCACTTCAGTTTGTCCATCAGTTTGCGGATGACAAGTAGTAGAAAACAACAGTTTAGTGCCTAGCTTAGACCAAAGTGTCTTCCAGAAGTAACTAAGAAACTTAGTGTCCCTATCAGAAACTATAGTTCTAGGCATGCCATGCAAACGAACAACTTCTTTAAAGAACAAGTTAGCAACATGCAACGCATCATCAGTCTTATGACATGCTATGAAATGTGCCATCTTAGAGAACCTATCAACAACAACAAAGATTGAGTCCTTTCCAGTTCTAGTCCTAGGCAATCCAACAACAAAGTCCATGGAAATGTCATTCCAGGGATGGTGTGGAATGCGTAAAGGAGTATACAAACCCTGGGATTGGACTTGGGACTTGGCATGCTTGCAAGTAGCACACCTCCCACAGATTCTCTCCACATCTCTCTTCATATGCGGCCAATAGAAGTGATCCTGCAAAACTTTTAAGGTCTTGGAAATCCCAAAGTGTCCCATTAGACTGCCCCCATGGGATTCCCTGACAAAAAGATCTCTCAACGAGCAGTTAGGCACACACAACCTATTGTCATAAAACAAGTAGCCTTCTTGTCTAAAGTAATGCCCTGCAGCAAACTTCTCACAAGAAGCATAAGCTTCCTTGAAATCATGGTCAGTATCATACATATCTTTTATCTGCTCAAATCCAAGTAACTTAGCATCTAGAGTGGTCAAGAGAACATACCTCCGAGATAGTGCATCAGCAACTATGTTCTCCTTACCTTGTTTATACTTGATCACGTATGGGAAGGTCTCAATGAACTCAACCCACCTTGCATGTCTCTTGCTAAGCTTACTCTGCCCTTTTAGATAGTTTAGGGACTCATGATCAGTGTGTATGACAAACTCCTTGGGCCACAAGTAATGTTGCCACGTTTGTAATGCCCTCACCAAGGCATAGAGTTCTTTGTCATAGGTTGCATAGTTGAGAGTGGCTCCTCCAAGCTTCTCACTGAAGTAGGCTATAGGTTTCCTATCCTGCATCAATACAACACCAATTCCAATTCCTGAGGCATCACATTCTATTTCAAACGTTTTAGTAAAATCAGGAAGCATAAGAAGAGGTGATTGAGTAAGCTTCTCTTTTAGGCTTTGGAAAGCCTTCTCTTGTGCTTCTCCCCACTTGAATCCGACATCCTTCTTTATCACTTCGGTCAAGGGAGCTGCAATGGTGCTAAAGTCTCTCACAAATCGCCTATAGAACCCAGCAAGCCCATGGAAACTCCTCACTTCTCCTACTGTGGTTGGACTCGGCCAGTCTTTGATGGCTTTGATCTTCTCCTCATCGACCTTAACTCCATCTGCACTCACAACAAAGCCTAGGAAAACCAAGTTATCCGTGCAAAAGGTGCACTTCTTCAAGTTGGCATAAAGCTTTTCATTCCTTAAAACATTCAGGACAGCCCTAAGATGTTCTAGATGTTCTTCTAGGTTCTTGCTATATACTAAGATGTCATCAAAGTATACTACAACAGAAATGCCTATGAATGATCTAAGAACATGATTCATTAACCTCATGAATGTACTAGGTGCATTGGTTAATCCAAATGGCATAACTAACCACTCATATAATCCATGTTTAGTTTTGAATGCAATTTTCCATTCATCTCCTTCTTTCATCCTAATCTGATGATAACCACTTTTTAAATCTATCTTAGAAAAGATGCAAGACCCATGCAATTCATCAAGCATATCATCAAGTCTAGGGATAGGATGGCGATACTTCATTGTGATGTTGTTGATTGATCTACAATCAACACACATTCGCCATGTACCATCCTTCTTAGGCACTAGGAGCACTGGTACAGCACATGGGCTCAAACTCTCTCGGATATAGCCCTTCTCCATGAGTTCCTCTACTTGTCTTTGCAACTCCTTGGTCTCAACCGGATTGGTTCTGTATGCTGGACGGTTTGGAAGTGTAGATCCTGGAACAAAGTCTATCTGGTGCTCAATCCCTCTCAAAGGTGGTAAACCAATGGGATTGTCCTCTGGAAATACATCTTGAAACTCCTGCAAAAGAGAAACCATCTCACTCGGATACACCGGTGTAGAATCTGTTAAGTTCAAAAGAGTTTCTTTAAACACAAGTAAGATAGCAGATTGTTTAGAGTAGAGAGTTCTTTTGATATCACCCATGTTAGCATAGAAGTTTGGCTGCTTAGTTCCAGCCGGTTTTAGATCAATCTCCTTCTTCTTTTGGAGTTGAACCTGATCTTGTTGAACTTCCTTAGGTGTCAAGGGAACCAGGGTGGTCTTGCGTCCCTTGAACTCAAAGGAGTGCTTGTTGGTGAAGCCATCATGGATGACTCGGCGATCAGATTGCCAAGGTCTTCCAAGAAGTATGTGACCAGCTTCCATAGGCAACACATCACACAAGACTTCATATTCATATCTCCCAATGTCTAAGGGAGTAAGGACTTTGCTTGAAACCTTCATGGTGCCTTCTTCATTCAGCCATTGTAGCCGGTAAGGTTTGGGATGCTTCTGAACCTTCAATCCCAACTTCTTGACCATGGTTTCACTCGCAGCATTCACACAACTACCTCCATCAACAATGAGGCTGCACACTTTTCCTTGGACCAAGCACCGGGTGTAGAAGAGGTTCTCACGCTGCTCTAGCTCCTCAGCCTTGTTTTGCAAGCTTAGAAGCCTTCTTGCTACTAAAAGCTTCCCCTGGACTGGTCCTTCTTCATGTTCTTCTTCAGTGTCTTCTTGGTCAGACTCGGTGTTGTCATCTTCTGAGGCGTACTCTCTATCCTCCAGTAAGATCATGACTCTCTTGTTGGTACATTTATTGGCATAATGACCTCTTCCTTGGCACTTGAAACACTTGACATCACGAACTCTGGAACTAGAAGCTTCAACCTTGCCTTAGCCCTTGTCAAGAGCACTGCTTGGTTTGGTCTCTTCTCTTGGATAGGACTTGTGATCCTTCTGGAACGGTTTAGACTCCTTAGAGTAAGGTGACTTCTCTTCCTTGGTGTTGTGTAACCGGTTAGAGCCATAGTGGTTACGTGAATGTCCCTTCCTCTTGAGCTGTTGCTCCACAAGAATAGCCTTGTGTAGCATCTCTTCAAGCTCCACATAATGTTGCATCTCAACATTGTCTTGTATCTCTCGGTTTAAACCACATAGGAACCTTGACATGGTTGCTTCTATATCTTCTGATATGCTAGCTCTTAGCATGAGCAACTCCATCTCCTGGTAATACTCCTCCACTGATCTTGAACCTTGGGTAAGTTTCCTAAGCCGGTGATGCAAGTCTCTGTGGTAGTGACTTGGAACAAATCTCTTGCGCATGATATACTTCATCTCTGTCCAAGTCTCAACCGGTTCCTCTCCATTCCTTCTACGAGTTGTGATGTACTGATCCCACCAACTTAGAGCATAGTCATAGAATTCAGTAGCAGCAATCTGAATCTTCTTGTGGTTTGTGTACTGCTTACACTGAAAGACTAGCTCAATCTTCTTCTCCCACTCAAGGTAGGCATCCGGGTCAGCTTTGCCATGGAATGGGGGTATCTTTATCTTCAAACCAGCAAGCTCATCTCCCTGGTTCATCCTTCTTTCTTGGACACGCCTATGTCTTCTTTGGCTTTGTCTTGAGGATGAACTGAGGTGTTCATACTCATTGTCAGTCTCCTCATAGCCGGCATGTTCTTGGCGAGTTGCATGAGGTCTCTCTTCTCTCCTAGTCTCTCGGTTTGGAACTTGACTAGTAGCTCTCCTGATGTCTTCTCTGAGCTCTCTCCGGATGTCATTGAGGTTGGTCCTCATCATCTCGGTCATGGTTGCTACCATGTTCTGATTGAGTTGGGCCGACATAGCCTCCATGAGAAGCTTGTTCTTCCTGACGAGTGCAGCTTCTTCTTCAGACTCGGATCCCATGCTTCCTGCACAAAGGTAAACAAAATAACCAGTAAAAGGTTTCTAGGTAACAAGACAAGCAAAAAGGAAAAAGGATAAAACAAACTAAAGCTTCTTCTGCAAGACAAAAGTAAAAAGGATATTCGGCTACAAGCAAAAAGGAGATTAGGGTTGCCGATTACTAGCAAAAAGGAAATTCTTCAAATCTTGTCCAAACTTTTCTAAGCTTTTCTAGCACCCTAAAGAACCTTAGTCTACTCGTGTTCAAGGTGATTAACAAGATTAACAGATGAAACAAAGTGATCTAAGAAGCAAAGAACTTAGGCAGCTAGGGTTTCTCTCTCTAGGGTTTTCTCGCAAACAAAAAGGAAAAAGTTTAAATCCTTGTCTAAACTCTTCTGAAACTCGAGCAGCCCTAAACAAATTTGAACTACTGCTTAACAAGATGATAGAGATGAAACACGGATGAAACAAGATTAACAAGAGAGAAAAAGAGTACTTCCCAACCAAAGGAGCTCTGATACCACTTGATGCGTCCCTAGGATGCTCTTTGGTTGATGGGAATGGATAGATCCTTGCAAGAACGAATCAGAGACTCAAGTTCTTCAAGGTTGTGGATCGATTGGTGAAACAAGAGGGATGATAAGATCTCTTGATACTCCTAGATGAATAACTCGGATATAACACACCAAGCAAACACCCTTAGGTTCCTGGATACTACACACCAGAAGAAACTCGACAACTTGTCTTAGAGAGAGAGCCGTCAAGGAGAAAATATAACTCGTTGATTAAAGGATGGATGAGTACAATAGGGTTTAGAGACCCATTTAAATAAGGAGAAACCGAGAACATGCTCTCTAGGGTTTCGGAAATAAGTAAAAAGGAAACTATAGTTTAACTTTAACATAAGCTTTAAAATGAAATAAAAATGTAAACTTCTTTAGCCTTGGACCGAGATAGGGCCTAAGTGATGTGAAGACAAGTTGTGGCCTCGTTAAAAACCTTCCTCCGGAAAACCTCGTGGGACAAAACCAAAAGCAAGGAAAAGAGCACGCACCCCATGTCTTGCATAGACACTAACTCAGCTTGATGTAGAGATGGCTTGAATTGTGATCAAGACATCTCGGATCAGACCTTGTCCAAGACTTTCTTGTTGTGGATGTGAAGTGAGTAATCCAACAACATTCTCTTTAAGCTTCTTGACTCTGGAACGAGTCATGGGACCTTCAGGAATGGCTAGAGCATCATCACGAGGCTGCTGGTGCAATGTGGCTTCATGTGGCTCATCTAGAATCTCCTTGTTCTCCTTAGTGATCCGGTCCATGATCACATCAGTGATCAAAGATGATGAAGACGCTAATATTCTGTTCCCAAACGTAAGCAGGGAATTTGGTCGGAAGATACGACGCCTGATGTTTACGCAAGGTTTGAGAGCAATGGAATTAACCATTAGTTATCTTGAAAAGAAAACAAGCAAGAGTTTTCTGTCGCGTCTGTGGACATGTAATTGTGTGGACTTTAAAACCGTGGCGTAATTGGTGGAACGACGATTGTAAGGGAAAGGAAATGTGCGACAAATGCTTTTGGACAAGAGAATTAGCAATTTTCGCAAGATACATTCATAGGACCATACCATGGTGGCCAGCTCTCTATTGATATCCGGTTTCTTATAGATTGCGTTGTTAATATTCGCAAGATTACTCTAAAATTTCTTTTGTAATGTTTTTAGTTTGAATAATTCAATATATATCGTTTAAATGATTAAATGTTCAAATCATACATTAATTTTATTTGATGTAATGTATAATCTAAGTTTAAATTAATATTCGGTTAAGTTTATTGTTTTGTTTTTTTTATTACACGATTGTTGAAAAATATCGTTAAATTCGTTAAGTTTTCAATTTACGTAAATCGTTGATTTCTGTTCTCTTCAATTCGCAGAAACGGAAAAATATCTTAACCAAGTGCATGCTCGCATGGGTATTTGTCTATATCATAGTACTTGCAATCGCAAGTTTTATCGGTAAAAATTAACCAAATAATTATTCCCATCACGTCCAATGATATTGTACTCAAAGGTCATGGCGTTTAACTCTTGCATCACTAGCTTCTTTGCTATCGGTACTCTAGCCTCTATTATATTGTGCACGTTAGGCACCAACTTTTGTGACTCCGGTACTTCAGCGCAACTCTTCATGTGTTTGTGGATGAAGTAAAGTACTTTTAAATAGATGAAGTAAAGTTGCGTAGCAAACATCGATCAATTAATCACTTAGTACCACATTAAACTCTAAAACTGTTAGGTTTCGACATAGAATCTGAAAAAAAACAATACTGGAAACAATTGTTTTTGTTCAAAATGAGACACTGCTACGTTTCGATACAACGCTAAAATAAATGACTCTAACCAATCAAGAATGCTCCTCAGCAGTTACAGGCTGCAGAAAGTAAAGAAACTTGAAGGGGAGACTTACTACAGGCTGATCATCAGACAGCCCTTGACTTGCCAACCCGAATGTGTAACCTAACTCGACGCCTACTGGAACATCCACCGCATTCCCAACCTGGATATATCTACAAATTCAGACGCAAAACCAGTTTTTCATATTAGACTAACAAAGGCTTGTGATGTATACACATCTAAAAACACACTGCAAAAAAAAAATATAATTAACATAATATACAAAAATTTATTAAATTAATAAAATATAGATGGTAATGATTTATTTTAGTGAATTAAATTAATTTACTAATAAAGTATAACTGGAAAAAAATGTAAGATAGAAATAACACGTTTTCTTGATAAAAAAAAGAAAGAAACAACACGTTTATGATGTTTTCATTTATTTGAACTTTTTCAATCGTATTCGTCAACCTTATTGTATGAAGTTGAATTAAAAATAACAAATCATCATGATAACTTTTTAAGGGATTTTTCAAGTCATAATTTAATATAACAGATTACGATAACAAAAACATCTCCAAACTTTAGATATTTACATGTGAAAAAATTGAAAAATCCCTTAAAAAGTCCGAGTACTAAAATTAGTTAAAAAAAATTGATACCCGATACCCGCCCCTTACCCGCGGGTAATAGAATTGTGATACTGTTACCCGACCTAAAAGTTATGGCTACCCAGGTGGATACGAGCCGGGTCACGGGTCGAAGATATGTAATGGGTATCAGTGCCCAGCCCTAGTTCACACAACACCTAGCTAATTTTTATAACAAAATAGAAAAAATGAATACTCTGCATTATGCTCACATGCATGTAAATATCTAAAGTTTGGAGATGTTGGTAAGAGTTGTACCAGCACAACTACTACGAAAAACATAGTATTCCTGGCTCGTTTGCTATTCGCAATAGTCGTTCCGGGACGACTCCTTTGGAAGAAACTACGCCGTCACACAGAAGTTGGAAATATATCATAAAACAAATCAGATTTTATTTTAATCTCGTCTTTAAGAATAATTATTTTAAAAATAACAGGATATATAGAAATTTAAGTTAGATTTATTTTTATCTCGTCTTAAAAAAAGGACCAAAGAGTCTATTGGTCGTAGTCGAACATACTAGGCTGGCTGTTATACATAATCGTGTATGTTCGACTACGAACATTATAACTTGTGATGTGTTATTGACTTGTTTTGATTGGAAAAGAAAACGAGCTTTAGACGTAGTTGTCCCGGAACAACTATTCCGAAACGTAGACGTGCAATGGATACTACGTTTTAAGTAGTAGTTGTCCTGGTACAACTCTTACCAACATCTCCAAACTTTAGATATTTACATGTGAAAAAAATTGAAAAATCCCTTAAAAAGTCCGAGTACTAAAATTAGTTAAAAAAATTGATACCCGATACCCGCCCCTTAACCGCGGGTAATAGAATTGTGATACTGTTACCCGACCTAAAACTTATGGCTACCCAGGTGGATACGAGCCGGGTGACGGGTCGAAGATATGTAATGGGTATCAGTGCCCAGCCCTAGTTCACACAACACCTAGCTAATTTTTATAACAAAATAGAACAAAATAATACTCTGCATTATGCTCACATGCATGTAAATATCTAAAGTTTGGTGATGTTGGTAAGAGTTGTACCAGCACAACTATGACCAAAACCATAGTATTCCTGGCGTGTTTTCTATTCGCAATAGTTGTTCTGGGACGACTCCTTTGGAAGAAACTACGCGGTCACACAGAAGTTGGAAATATATCATAAAAGAAATCAGATTTAATTTTAATCTCGTCTTTAAGAATAACTATTTTAAAAATAACAGGATATATAGAAATTTAAGGTAGATTTATTTTTATCTCGTCTTAAAAAAAAAACCAAAGCGTCTATTGGTCGTAGTCGAACATACTAGGCTGGCTGTTATACATAATCGTGTATGTTTGTGCCGATAACACTAACTTGCATGCCTCTGAAGAGAAGCCAGTCGATGGGAGCCTCAAACGAAGCAGCCCTTCAAATCTAACCTCATTGCAGAAATTGAAAATTTCTGCCAATGGAAATGATGTGAACATGGACACAAAACAAGATGATTGGCCGCCTATACAGTATTCTTCCCTCAAATCAATTGGCCACCTGTACAGTTCTTCTTCCCTCAAATAATTTCAGTTATGGACGCTTCCATCAGGTATTTCACTCTTCTGCTCTTTTTTTTCTTTTTTTCATGAATTTTCCCGTGAGAAGTGGTTTATCAAAATCAATGAGAAGTGGCTGGAAAAGAAAACGAGCCAATGCTCATGACAAAACGGAGCGACGATTGAGTCTCTGGAGGTGAGACAAAAAGCTTTAGATGGGTAGGAGCGCTTAGTACGGGAGAGTGTTATTACATAAAACAAACTCAAAATTGATTGGTAGATGTAAAAGGAAATAGCCTCAAACGAAGCAGCCCTTCAAAGCTAACCTCATTGCAGAAATTGAAAATTTCTGCCAATGGAAATGACGTGAACATGGACGCAAAACAAGATGATTGGCCGCATGTACAGTATTCTTCCCACAAATAAATTGGCCGCCTGTACAGTTCTTCTTCCCTCAAATAATTTCAGATCTGGACGCTTCCATCAGGTATTTCACTCTTCTGCTCTTTTTTTTTCTTTTTTTTTCATGAATTTTCCCGTGAGAAGTGGTTTATCAAAATCAATGATTAAAAGAATGATCGATGACTGGAAAAGAAAACGAGCAAATGCTCATGACAAAACGGAGCGACGATTGAGTCTCTGGAGGTGAGACAAAAAGCTTTAGATGGGTAGGAGCGCTTAGTACGGGAGAGGGTTATTACATAAAACAAACTCAAAATTGATTGGTAGATGTAAAAGGAAATTGCATGTTTTTGGTATACAGCAGCTTTTGTTGGAAAAAACGTTAATATCTTCACCAGCAATTCATCAGGCAAGTCACTGATTTTCGCCATATCGTTTACAAACCCTCACACTCTACGGAACCTAGGGTGGGTTTTTAGTCGTCTGAAACGTTTTTTACAACGCGTGTCTAAGTCAGTTCGTTTAATGTTTAATTGTAATTTGGGTTTTATATGGGCTCCACACTTTGTACTAGTTTCTTGCCCATTTGGGCTTTAATGAAATTAAAGTTTGCTAGAAAAAAAAAAGAAGGGGTCAAAATTAAATTAAAGAAAAAATACATTATCCGGATGGTTAGTTTGGGGCAAAACAAAACATTAGTAGAATATATTCTTCACTCCTCCCTCTCTTCTATGGTTCGTTTCGCAGCTCTTTGATTTTATGGGTTTTTAAATCTCTAAATTTTGGTGAAGTTTGAGTTTTATTTTGGGGGTTTTGAGTTCGATTTGGTGAAAATTTTGATTTCGATTATGCTGGATTCTGGGTATCTCTCTCTTGTTGTATCTGGGTTTATAAATCTCTAAATTTTGGTGAAGTTTGAGTTTTATTTTGGGGGTTTTGAGTTCAATTTGGTGAAAATTTTGAGTTCTCTGGGTATCTCTCTCGTGTTGTATCTCGGAGTTTCAGTTTCAGGCGTAAAATTTCTGGTTAAATCGATTTTCGAATTTTGAAATCCGTTTCCGTCAAGAGTTTCTGAGAATTCTCCACAAAAACTTATCTTCGGTTCTGATAATGTTTTTTCTCTCCTATATCGATTGGGTGTGAAATTTTTCTCTCCTATATCGATTGGGTGTGAAATTTTTCTCTCCTAGATCGATTGGGTCTGATTCCGTCAATCTGATTCCCGTCTTGAAACTCGGCCTTGATATGTTGTCTACGAATTAGAGCTAGTTGTATTGCTTTGTATTGCTAGTTGTAAGAGATTCTATTCCTTTTTGAAACCAATATTTAGCTTTTATTAGTGTTATTCTAGTGATTTGTAAATTGAACTATGAAAGTAGAGTAGGATTGGATTTTCATGATTTAGCTGAAAATGTCATTTGATTTGCTTTCTGTTCTGTGCTTATGCAGTTGTTTCAGATGTTCTGATGCTATGATTTGAATTGTATTCTCTTTTTACTACAACAATACCGAAAGTTGAGTAGAAAAGTTAAAAATAATGCTTTTCTTAGGGCTAGCTTCCGAGTCAAACTAATTGTCCTATTGATTTCTTGATTTCATTAATCTCTTGTAAAACAACTTATGGGTTGGGTTGGTTTAGTTGATGCCATTCTAGTTCTGCCATTCTTAGTATCATCACGCCCTATAGATTTCTTGAATTCATTAATCTCTTGTAATACAACTTATGGGTTGGGTTGGTTTAGTTGATGCCATTCTAGTTCTGCCATTCTTAGTATCATCACGCTTTCTCTTTGCATCATTAGTGTATCTCTTTTGCTTCCCCAGTCAATTGTGTTTGTTCTTAGTTGTGAGAATCTGTTTGATGAAGAAGAGAGGACTGCCTGATCTTATTTGATCTTATTTTGTTTTTGATAGATGAATTTGTGTAGATGTGGTTTGCCTGCAAAGATTGTCACATTGTGCACCAATAACAATCTGGGAAGAAGGTTCTTTGGTTGTCCGTTGTATAAGGTATTGGTAGAGTCGATTGCTTTTACAATCCGAGACTCTGATGGCTTCTTGATACATTTGTATTATTTGTGTCATTAGAAGGGTAGGACTGATCACTGCAACTATTTTGACTGGTTCGATGAAGGAGTGGTGGATGGAAGGCCAAAAGAAGCATTGATTCGAGCTCGAGATGAAATTCGTGAGAAAGGTAAACTCATCAATCAACTAACTACCCAATTAATGGAACTTCGTTTGGAATTGGAGAAGCATAAAGTGGAGATCTCATCGGAAGGTAGTGAGGATGAGAACAATTCTGTGGAATCCGACCATAAGGTTGGATGGATACAAAAGATTTTGGGAAAGATGTCTATCTCCAATGCATAAAAGCAAGTGTGAAATGCATTTGTTATGTCTATCTCCAATGCATAAGCATGCATTTGGGTTCAGATCTATTTTGTAATACCATACAAGTCCCATTTTATATCTAAACTCAATTCGGATTTGGATAATACCACTTCAGAACCGGCTACCCATTTTAAAAATAACATGTTTTAACTAGGCATGGGCATTCGGGTACCCAATCGGGTATCGGATCGATTAGTTCGGGTATCGGGTTTTCGGATATATGAATATAATACCCATTTGGGTTATTAGAAATGTCGGGTCGGGTTCGGGTTATTTATTTTCGTTTCTGATCGGTTTCGGTTATCCAAAATATTCAAAAGTTACTCAAAATATTTAAAAAATTTCCAAAATATTCATAACTATCCGATTTTTTTTGGTTTTAGTTTGATTTTTGTTATTTTTGGTTTTTTTGGTTTTAGTTCAATTTTTTTTTATTTTAGTTCGATTTGATCAGTCCAAAATTGACATAATAAAAACTATAGTTTAAAAACTATAGTTTAAAAAAAAGGAAATATAAGAAAATGACATAATTCGTCATAACCTTGGACCGAAATAGCATCTAGGAATTATGTGAAGCAGATTGTGGCCTCGTTAAAAACCTTCCTCCGTAAAACCCACTGGGACAAACCCAAGAGCAAGGAAAAGAGCACACACAAGGAGCTTGGCCTAGTTACTTGATCAGTCCAAGAGTCTTGCTAGGCAAGTTGGTCTTCTATGGCAATGATCATCAGGTTGTTGTGGCTGTGGTTCGGAATGAGTGGCCAGGGATCTCCTCTTGATGCTTTGGTATGTTCATCTCGTCCATCACCCTTCAAGCTTGGCTCTTCCATCTTCAGGGCATCCATCTTGGTGCTATCATCAGTAGCTTCTTTAGTGGGGTTAACCTGTTCAAGATCAAAAGCAAGTATAATGCTCTCATTAAACTTATGTTGAAGTATCTTAGCTCTTTGTCTGGTTATAGCTCCCTTGTATACGGTTGGTACTGGCACTTCTTGAACCGTCTCTGCGTTAGTTATCTTGCTGATCATGTCTTGGTTATCAGGTTCAGTTAGGTCTGGTTCAAGCTCTGGTTGAATGTCCTCATCACACTCACTGGTACAAGCAAGGGTATCCAGAAAAGACAAGTTCAAAATCGAGTTCTTCATTTTACAATCTGACTTTTGGCTTGTGGGCAAGTGTGGAAAGACCAGGGATGATCCAAGAGAGGCAAGCAACGGTCCTAGACTCAAGAGTGATTATGGGGATCAATGTACACGACCTCCTGATCAGGAGAATCATGTCAGTCGATTCACATTGATTTTGGATCGAACTGGGTTGAGAGATGGCTGGAATCTTCTTATTCTCAACCATATGGGATTGGTGCGTCCACCAGAGTGTGGAACAACGTTCTTAGTCAGTCATGAAGAGCCAGCATTACTTTCTGAGATGTTTGGTATTCTAAGAGTCTTTACAGCCAGAACAATGTATGAAGAGGAGATGGATATGAATGTGTTTATCTTAGATGGTTCGGATTTGAGGACAAATCCTTTTAAAGGAGGAGGGGATGGTGCGATGCTGACCAGCCTCAAAATGAGGGATTTGAAGACCAACTATGAAGCAGCTAGGAGAGTGACCAAGACACAATCTACTGGGCTGTATAGAAGCTTTAATGATCTGATCAGAGAGATAATGGAGCAGAATGTTAGATGGATCAAGAAGGATATCTTTGTGTGCAAACTGGACCAGGAGTACATCAAGGACGAGCTGGGCTTTAACATGGACGTGCATAAGGTGTTATTGGCTGAGAAGGGGCCTTATAAGCCCATAAAGAGCAAGGATAAGCCACCATGGGCTTTACTTGGTCGAATTGTACTATTTAGTGTATTTGGGCTTTTCTTATTTAAGTAAACCAACTAGGAGTAGTTTTGGGATTTGTAAACCTATTAGGAATAGGATTAGGGTTAAGGTTTTATAAACCAATTAGAAATAGGTTTTAGTTTTCCTTTTTAGCTAAGAATTTTGTTTTGGTTTTTCCTTTTAGAGTTAGGATAAGGTTTTCTAGTTAGGGTTTTCTTTATTATCTTTATAAAGCCAAAAGCCGCACATATTGTAACTCACGCATTCTTTTAATAAATATCAGAGCTTTTGGCTTTCAAACTCGTCCCTTTGGGGACCTCCCTTCATTGTTCACGTGGTGAACAAGTTTCTTTGTCACACAAGGTAGCGTGAGCTTCTGTGATTCCTCCTAGACATGAAGCAGGGTTATCCTGTGTCTCAGGAGTCGCTAAACAACTCTAGAGCAGTTCATAGATCTATGGTGAAGATCATCCAACGTCCTGGAGCTTCTCAGGCTCAAGGATCCGCCCATCATCCCTCAAGTGTGACTGGGACAAGGTCTTCCTATCCAAGGCCGCACCAGAGGACCTTGGGAAGCTTTGGTGAAGAGAAGAGATCAAATGGCCGAGATTTGGGTGAGTTGTATGGATGGCCGTACGGCCGTACGGACTGTACGAATCCGTACGGACCAGACTCGACCCAAATCATATATACTCGACCATTTGAGCATAAAAGAGGTTTTAGGGCTTGTGCAAACTTAGGGCACAATGTGTACAGACCAGGTTGATCCTCTATGGCCGTACAACCCTAAGAAAGCACAAGACTTGTAAACCAAGCTTCAAGAAGGTTTAGGGTTGTGAGCAAAGACTTGGGATCCAAGGGAGGTTTAGGCGAGATGAAAAGATGCTGAGTATATTCAATCTGCCAAAGGAAGAGCAAGGATGCTTTCCAGAAAGGAAGAACCTTATCCACAACCTTATCCACTCACCAAAGGAAGGGGCATGAACCTAGACACATCTCTGGATAGGTTCAGTGACCTTGCTGGCTCATTCTCGGCCAAGCTTCCCTTAGACGAGCTCCTCTGGTTCCAGGCTGTCCCAAAACGTTTGGAGAGCTCTTTCCACACGATTCAAACCGAGGAGCCTATTCCCTTTGACTCTACATGTTTTGTTGATTATTTTGTAAACCCTAATGTATCCATATCTCTCTATATAATGTCTCTCTGGTCGAAATGTAATCCTTAAGGGAGTAAGGGGGATTTCCCCTCTCCACTTCATAAATAAACCTTAGAGTTCTTGAATCAGTTTCCCTTTAGTCTCTCCCTTTCTTAATCTCTCAAATCTCTCTAAGTCTCTCCTAATCTCTATTTCTGGTTCAAGTAAACACTAAGTGAACCAGATCCACTCTCTTCACCATTTCGTGTTCTCTTTTACCCCAAAGGGGATTGTTCATCCTATTCTTCACACACACGAGTCCATACTCTGAAAATCTAACATGGTATCAGAGCCAGGTTCATCAGAACTTGGTTCCTTCATCCGCTGAAGATCTAAGCTCACTCTCATGTCCATTCAAACCCAAAAGACACTTACTTCCTTTCCTGCCGGTTCAACCTCTACAAGAAGATGTTCATCCGCAGCCCAGAAAGTGTTCTTGAAGACTCATACTCTCTCATACCCGTCCAGAAGAAAGAAGAGCCTTGGATCTTGAAGTTATGGAGAGGACTTGCTACCCTCTTCATCAAAACAGTCCAGGCCGGTTCCTATTCAAAGATCAGGAAGAAAGGTGAAAGCTTTCACCTTGTTACTGATGGAGGCGACTCAAGTATGAAGAAAGGTGGGGTCTTTGACATGGAGAGTCCAAGGGGAAGGTCCATGGAGGAAGGAGATGTTGGGGTCGACACCAATAGCTCTTGTCCAGTCCATGTATCACTGGTGGTTCAAGGAACTAACACTAGTTCCTTGACTGTAAGGAAACTTCTTTCCCTTGAGTAAAGCTTGATCCTTTATGAACTATATGAACTGAAATGTGTGTGTGATGTGTTGAGACTTGAGAATGTGTTTAAAGATTGCTAGATGTAAAAAGTTTAGAATCTTTTCCAGGTTGTGTTGAAAGAGATTCGTTTGGTTGTTTGAGTTGTTGAAATGCTTGCTCCAGTTCTAAATGATGCTTGTCATGATATTAGATAGTATGTTCTGAATCTGCTTGCATACATGAATAGAACTGATTAAAGTGAAGCAGTTGGGTCTGGTATTTGGAAATGATAATGTTGCTTAGTCTCTGTTCTTAATGGTTGTCTTGGATGATAGATTGTTGTGTCTAATCCGGCTTGCTCTCATAAATAGGATAGGTTAAGACTTTTTCATTCGTTTGTCATTGTTACTGCCGTAAGGTTGAGACACCTAGACTTAAGTCTAAGGGTCGTTTAAGGCAGGAGTTGTTTGCCTAATTGCTTGTGATTGTTCCTGATCAGTTCATCCATAGCAGTTAGAGAATGGTAAGCTTGCATTAGATGGATCTTAAGACAATGAGATACATAAGTGCAAAGCTTGTGACATTGATGATCAAACTTGATGATTAGTCAATGTTTGATCCCAATGCAAGTGTGTCTTATCTTTTTTGGAGTTTGAGTGTTGTTTCAGGTTCACAAGGAGTGTCCTTGTTCAGCATCAATCCGGAACAAAGAGGAAGACTTGCCAATTGCTGAGGCAGTGGAGAGTTGTTGGTGCTTGTGCATGAAGCCAGTAGTCTAAGCGCAGCTGTTGGGAGTGATGTGCTCCTGGTTCGTAAAGATGCACAAGGCAAGGTCATCACTGAAGCTTGAGGAGGCCGGTGACCTGAGGGTACTTGGAGCTGAAGACATAAAGGTGGACCAGTGATTTAAGCGCAGCTGTTGGGGTGGTGTGCTCCTGGTTTGGATGCTTATTCAGTCTCACTTTCAATCTTGAACCTAAACTCAATTCAAGCTTGAGGTGGGGACTTGAGTGAGCTACCTGATGATCTAAGTTCAAGACCTGGTTCCTCCTCACCATTACACCAGGAATAGAAGATGGAGCCATCCGGGTTTAGACATTGGCGAGTCTAGACTGTTGAACAGAGGTTAGAATATGATAGAGGAAGGCTTATGAAGAGGAGAGGAAATGGTTTGGAGCTGTCCGTACATGTCCGTACATGTCCGTACAACTAGGCAGTACAACTTGGCCGTACAACTTGGGCGATGCAGTTTACCGCGGATGAGAAAAGTTACCCGAGTATGAGTAACTCGACCCAGAGTTACTCTTACTAGTTACCAAGCGGATCAAGCTTGACTGAGGCGCGCGTTTGACAGGCTGGCTCGTGCTGGAAGAGCATCTGGTCAAGATGCCAAAGGAATCTCGCGTGTGAAGCTCTCCAACCACAAGTTTGAATTAGGCGCGCCTAGACCGGTTAACTCCACATGCTTGGCGAGAAAGCTTATCATAAACCTTATCTTTTATCCGATGTAAACCCTTGCTTCCTCTTCTATATATTTGTAACCTCTGTTCATTAATCAATAACACAAAAAAAAACTTTCAGTCTCTTCTCTTAGTCTCTCTCAATGGTTTCTAGTCTCTCTCGTCGAGTCTCTTCTCCTTTAGTCTAAATCTCTCTCTCAGTCTCTTGTTCTCGTTCTATTCTCTCAATCTCTATCAAACTTTCATGGTAGCAGAGCCAGGTTCACTTGAATCTGGGTTCTTTTGATCTGTTCTTGCTCAAAGTCTCAACCTTTCCGTTCATAAAGTGAAAGTTTCAATCTTTTGATTCGAAATGGAGAACATGAAGACTACTGTCTTTCCGGTTACTCTCAAAGGTGGAAACTACCTTCTTTGGTCTCGTGTGGTGAAGACAGCCGTGGGAAGTAAGGGTCTTTGGAACCATGTCCTTGAAGACGAAGCTCCAAAGCTCATTACTCATGAAGGCGACAAAGAAGTGGTGGTTTGTGATGAACTTAAGTGGATCCAGGAGGATAATCTGGTGATGTCAATCCTCCAGAGCTCACTGGATCCGTCGATCTTGGAGGCCTACAGCTACTGTGAGAAGGCTAAAGATCTATGGGATACTCTCCAAAATGTGTATGGAAACATCTCAAACCTCACACGAGTGTTTGAGATCAAGAGGGCTATCAACAACCTAGCTCAAGATGACATGGAGTTTACTAAACACTTGGGAAAGTTCCGGGCTTTGTGGTCAGAGCTTGAGATGCTAAGGCCTAGTACCACATATCAGGATGAGTTGCATGAGAGGCGTGAGCAAGACAAGGTCTTTGGACTCTTGCTCACACTCAACACTACCTACAATGATCTGGTCAAACATATCCTTAGATCAGAGAAGCTCCCCACTCTTGAAGAAGTTTGTGCTCAAATCCAGAAGGAACAAGGGTCCTTGGGGCTATTTGGAGGAAAGGGGGAGCTTACTCTTGCCAACCAAGCCGAGGTGCCTCAAGCTAACCGAGTCCATAAGTATGAAGATAGGAGGGGTGCTGGGAACTTTGAAGACATGAGGTTCAATGGAAACTGTGATCATTGCAAAAGGCATGGGCATAAGAAGAGTCAGTGCTGGATTCTCCATCCTCACCTCAAGCCGGCCAAGTTCATGAAGGAGAGGGAAGGAAGAGCTAATGTGACCTATGGAACGGGTGATCAAACGGGTGCTGGGACTTCAACCAAAGGAAATGAGACAGAAGGTCGTGAAGGTGGTGAGAGCAACGCCCTGGTGACCTACACTGCCCATCAGCCATGCCTCAATGAGCATGAGTTCATCCGCCGGTCTGAGATGGATGCTCTTATCAAAATGCTCAAGGATAATGGTAACACTCTTGGTAATGTCAAAGGGTATTCATTTTGTGCATATAGGGTTTCTAGTATTGTTGAACAACCGGATAGCTTTCACACTGATTCTAGAATGATTGGTCATTCTCATACTGCTCATAACATGTCTAAACCATTGATAGTAGATTCTGGTGCATCTCATCATATGATTAGTGATAGTAGTCTTATTAGAGATATAGAACCGGCCAATGGACATGTAATGATAGCTAATGGAGATAGGATACCAATAAGAGGTGTAGGCAAGCTGAAATTGTTTAACAAAGAATCTAGAGCCTTTTACATGCCTGAGTTTACTTCAAACTTACTCTCTGTCAAGAAGTGTACCACTGATATGCATTGCAATGTTATATTCAGTCCTAATGATGTCAAGTTTCAGGATATTGAGAGCAGCCGATTGATTGGGCAAGGACTTACCAAAGGAGATCTTTATATGCTTGAAGAGCTTAGTTCTGTGCCTGATCATAGATGCTTGTTTACTTCTGTTTCTGCTCCTGTTTTGAATAAGAATGCTTTGTGGCATGCTAGACTAGGACACCCTCATGTTAGAGCTTTAAACTTAATGGTTCCAGGTGTTTTGTTTGAGAATAATGATTGTGAAGCTTGTATTTTAGGCAAGCATTGTAAGACTGTGTTTCATAAATCATCAACCATCTATGAGCATTGTTTTGATTTGATTCACTCTGATGTATGGACTGCTCCTTGCTTATCTAGAGAGAATCACAAGTATTTTGTAACATTCATAGATGAGAAGTCTAAATACAGCTGGATAACCTTGATTCCATCTAAGGATAGGGTGCTTGATGCATTTAGAAATTTTCAAAACTATGTGACTAACCAGTTTAATGCCAAGTTGAAATTTTTTAGATCAGATAATGGAGGGGAGTACACTAGCCAAGCATTCAAGCAACACTTATCTCAACATGGAATTCTTCATCAGACAAGTTGCCCTTACACACCTCAACAAAACGGCGTGGCCGAGAGAAAGAACAGACACCTCATGGAGGTTGCAAGGTCGATGATGTTCCAGGCCAATGTCCCAAAGAAGTTCTGGAGTGATGCAGTGTCTACGGCTTGCTACTTGAGCAACAGAACTCCAACCCGGATCCTTGAAGTCAAGTCCCCATTTGAGGTCTTAAACAGGTATAGACCAACCTTGGATCATCTTCGAGTCTTTGGTTGTCTATGCTTTGTGTTAAGACCAGGAGAGTTAAGGAACAAACTAGATGCAAAGAGTACCAAGGGGATGTTCATAGGGTATTCACCAACTCAAAAGGGGTACAAGTGCTATGATCCGGTTACAAGGAGGGTGCTGGTGTCAAGGGAAGTGAAGTTTGTTGAAGAAAGAGGGTATTTTGAAGAAAAGAATCAAGCAGAACTGAAGAATCTTGCATCGGATAAGGCGGCCAACCTAAGGATAATACTGGAGGGTCTTGGGATTAATATTTCTCAAGAGCCAAGGAATGGAGGAGGACGACCTCAAGGTCCCCCCAATACAAATGAAGAAGATCAGATCCCCCACTTCGACCATGAGGGGGGAAATGAACCTGAAGAAAATACTCAAGAAGAAGAAGGAGAACAATCAGGTTCTCATGATCAAAGTGTGGAGCAACAAGAGCAAGAAGAAGGACAAGGGTCAGTGAATGATGAAGAAGGACAAGATCAAGAGCCGGCAGTTGAACAACAACAAGAGCAACAACTGAGAAGAAGCACTAGGATCAGAAACCCTCCAACCAATTGGGTTAACACAAGAGTATACTAATGCTCAAGCAATGGAACATCCTTCTCGAGTCTCATGCTCTCTTGCTCACTACCCTGAAGATCATTGTGTGCTGATGGTTAACCTAGATCAGAGTTACATTCCAAAATCTTATGATGAAGCGATGAAGGATAAAGAATGGAAGGAGTGAGTTGGTGCTGAAGCAAATGCCATGATCAAAAATGATACATGGTATGAAAGTGAACTTCCAAGAGGAAAGAAAGCAATATCAAGTAGGTGGATCTTCACCATCAAGTATCTTACAAACGGGAAGATAGACAGGAAGAAGACTAGACTTGTCGCAAGGGGTTTTACTCAAACATATGGTGAAGACTACTTAGACACCTTTTCTCCGGTTGCAAAGCTTCATACCATCAGAATAGTATTGTCAGTTGCGGTTAATCTAAGATGGGGTCTATGGCAAATGGACGTGAAGAATGCTTTTCTTCAAGAGGAACTTGAAGATGAGGTGTATATGTATCCACCTCCTGGTCTTGAACACTTGGTAAAAGAAGGGAATGTCCTGAGGCTGAAGAAGGCTATATATGGTCTCAAGCAATCACCAAGAGCCTGATTGTAAGGTTATATTCAGTCCTAATGAAGTTGAATTTCAGGATATTGAGAGCCAAAAGATGATTGGAAAAGGAGTTACCAAGGGCAAGTTGTATATGCTTGAAGAGCTTGATCCTGTTTCTGATTTTAGTTGTTCCTTCACTACTGTTTCTTCTGCTTTAAATAAGAATGCTTTGTGGCATGCTAGACTAGGACATCCTCATGTTAGAGCTTTGAACTTGATGTTACCAGGTGTTGTTTTTGAAAATAATGAGTGTGAAGCTTGCATTTTAGGCAAGCATTGTAAGACTGTCTTTCCAAAATCATCTACTGTTTATGAGAAGTGTTTTGATTTAATTCACTCTGATGTTTGGACTGCTCCTTGCATATCTAGGGATAATCATAAGTACTTTGTGACATTCATTGATGAAAAATCTAAATACACCTGGTTAACACTCATTCCATCTAAAGATAGGGTCCTTGATGCATTTAAAAACTTTCAATCCTATGTGACTAACCATTATCATGCCAAGTTTAAAATTTTTAGATCAGATAATGGAGGAGAGTACACAAGTCATGCATTCAAGGATCACTTAGCTCGACATGGGATCCTTCACCAGACCAGTTGCCCTTACACTCCTCAGCAAAATGGATTTGTTGAGAGGAAGAATCGCCATCTCATGGAGGTAGCAAGGTCCTTAATGTTTCAAGCCAATGTTCCTAAGAGGTTTTGGAGTGATGTTGTGGCTACTACTTGCTATCTCATCAACCGCACACCTACAAAGGTTCTGAATGATCAAGCCCCCTTTGAGGTTCTAAACAAGTACAAACCATCAGTGGACTATCTACGGGTCTTTGGATGCCTCTGCTATGTACTGATTCCTGGAGAGATGAGAAACAAGTTAGAAGTCAAGAGTACAAAGGCAATGTTTATAGGCTCCACAACTCAGAAGGGATACAAGTGTTATGATCCGGTGGCAAGAAGAGTTCTGGTGTCTAGGGATGTAAAGTTCACAGAAGAAAGGGGATACTATGAGGAGAAGAATCAAGACGAGTTGAAGGACCTTACCTCAGATAAGGCAGCAACTCTAAGGATTATCTTGGAAGGTCTTGGCATTGGAGTGACCAAGAACCCGGGTGGAAATGGTCCAGCAGGGACAACTGAAGCAAATGAGTCTCCCCACCTTGGTCATGAGGGGGGAAACACTGAAGATCAGGAAGGTGGAAGCTCTGACAGCAGTGGAGAGTTTGATTCAGGTCAAGAGGAGTTTGATGATTCTCCAGAGGAAGATAGAAGTTCAGTGTCTCATGATCAAGGTGGAGATACTCAAGAAGGTCAGAGAAGCCCAAGCCCTGAGCATCAAGAGGAGGAAGAACCTGAAGAAAGGGAAGTAGAACAGCAACAACAGTTGAGGAGAAGCTCTAGGATAAGAAGACCACCATCTGATTGGGTCAACACTAGGGTCTACTATAATGCCCAAGCTGTTGCGCACCCATCTCAAGTGGTCTGCTCATTTACTCAGTATCCAGAAGAGCATTGTTCCTTCATGGTCAGCCTAGATGAGAGCTACATACCAAGATCCTATGAGGAAGCAGTTAAAGATAAGGAATGGAAGGAGTCAGTTGGTGCTGAGGCAAATGCAATGATCAAGAATGACACATGGTATGAAAGTGAGTTACCAAAAGGGAAGAAGGCAGTGACCAGTAGATGGATCTGTACTATAAAATACTTGGCGAATGGAAAGATTGATAGAAAGAAAACCAGGTTGGTTGCAAGGGGCTTCACTCAAACCTATGGAGAAGATTATATGGATACCTTTGCACCAGTTGCAAAGCTTAATACCATTAGGATCATCCTATCTCTTGTGGTTAATCTTGAGTGGGGTCTATGGCAAATGGATGTGAAGAATGCTTTTCTTCAAGGAGAACTTGGAGATGAGGTATATATGCACCCTCCACCAGGCCTGGAATACTTAGTGAAGAAAGGAAATGTGCTCCGGCTCAAGAAGGCAATCTATGGTCTTAAACAATCTCCTAGAGCATGGTACAACAAGCTGAGCACCGCTCTCAATGGCAAAGGGTTCAAGAAATCTGAGCTGGATCATACCTTGTTCACTCTCCCGACCACATCAGGTATAGTTGTCCTTCTTGTGTATGTTGATGATATCATCATCACAGGAAATGACAAGGCAGGTATCCAATCTACTAAAGACTTCCTTAAATCTGTGTTTGAAATTAAAGACTTGGGAGAGATGAAATACGTTCTTGGTATTGAGATATGTAGATCCAAGGAAGGTTTGTTTCTGTCCCAAAGAAAGTATACACTTGATCTCTTGAAAGATGCAGGGAAACATGGAGGGAAGACAGCAAAGATGCCACTAGAGGATGGGTACAAGGTTCCTCGTGAGGGGGAGATTGAAGACAACCGACCATTCCATGATCCTAAGCTTTATAGAAAGCTTGTTGGTAAGTTGATCTATCTTACCACTACCCGACCTGATATATGTTTTGCTGTGAATCAGGTGAGTCAACACATGCAAGTCCCAAAGGAACATCATTGGCACATGGTTTAGAGGATCCTGATGTATCTAAATGGATCACCAAACCTTGGAGTATGGATGGGATGCAATAAGAGCACAGAAGTGGTGGGCTATTGTGATGCGGATTGGGCAGGAGATAGGCTGGACAGGAAGTCAACCACTGGATATTGTACCTTCATAGGTGGGAACCTAGTTACCTGGAAGAGCAAGAAGCAGAAGGTGGTCTCTTGTTCCAGTGCTGAAGCTGAGTATAGGGCAATGTTGAAGCTTACAAACGAGCTGGTGTGGATCAAAGGCATCTTGAAGCAGGTGGAGGTTGATCAGTCTACACCAATGACTATGCATTGTGAAATCAAGCAGCGATCCATATAGCTTCCAACTCAGTCTTCCATGAAAGAACCAAGCACATTGAGGTCGATTGCCACAAGGTGAGATAGATGATTGGGTTGGGTGTGATCTTGCCGTGCTACACAAGGAGTGAGGATCAGTTGGCGGATGTGTTTACAAAGGCTGCTAGACAAAAGACAATGGAGTCCATCCATGTGAGGTTGGGACTCATTGATCTAACTCAACTTAGCTAATCCCCTATTATGGGGTCTCTACTCTTTTTCCCTCATCAAAGGGTTTTATCCCAACAAGGGTTTTCTCTTTGGTGAGGTTTTTAATGAGGGAGATCCCATAGCCTTCCAAGCTTGACTTGTTCCACATGGTCAAGCTTGACGGGGAGTGTTAAGTTGTGGTATCCACTTTGGGGTTGATTAGAAATAAGAGAGGAGAAGGGTTTGGGTCGACCTTGTCCGTACAAGCCGTACAGGCCGTACAAGGTCGACCAAAAGCATTCAACCAGTTTTTACCATTCGGGTAAAACCAAAGTTACCCGACTGCTTTACTTGGGAGGTAACCTTATCCACCCGTTGGAAAGGAAGAAGAGAGCCGCGTGGACAGGCTGGCTAGGGCTGGAAGGATCAGCATCTTGTCAAAGATGCTGATGCCATTTACTTGGCCAGGAAGCCTCGGTTTGAATTAGGTGTTCCCTTCACTCGACCACAGCCACACCTTTTCTCCTTTGCTTTATGAAAACCCTTGTAACTCTCTCTATATAAGCAAACCCCGAGTGGTTGAATAAATAATACAGTTCTCTCTAAACTTTCGAGTCTCATAATGTTCTTCATAGTCTTTCATAAATCTTCTTAGTTCTTAGTTTAAATCGAGTCTTTATTTCATTAAATCCGTTTCTAGTCTTGTTCTGGTTACTTATTCATCTAAGATCTTAAAAGATCTTATGTTGGATCATGGTCTGATGATGACTACTCTATTTCAGAGTATGGAAACAACCCTGATGAACCATATCCTGATCCGGAACCACCTGATCATTCAATTGAAGAAACCAGCTACCAAGGATTATATGAAGAAGAAACTGAATCCAATATCAGTTTCAATGAAATATATGGTTCTTCTGGAGATGAATATCCTGAAGATGAAACAGGACGTGCTGATCATGAAGCTGACCAGGACAACTCATGTCAAGAGAAAACTGATTCTGAAATCAGTAAGCATGAAGAAGATTTTTCTGAAGCCAAAGAAGTCTATGAAGATGATGAAGATACTGGTGGAGAAGAAATTGAAGAAGAGTCTCAAGCCAGAGACATACCATGGTGTGAGATTGATATGGACACAGATAGCACCCTTCTCAGACTGGACGGATAGAGGACAAGTATCAAGCTTTGGTGGATGGATGGAGGGTGAGAATGGAGTGAGTTCTTGCGGATGGAATGGAATGAGATGATAACCGGTTTACTTGCACTTGTAATGGACTTGTGGAGGATGGGAAACAACAAATGGTCGTATAACCAACTTGCTATCTCACTGGATGGATGATGGCGTGTAGATGGAGGATGGATCCAAGCTGCTTGTTCGTATAAACAACTCAACAAGGACAAGGGGATGGAGATGGAGTGAACAGATTGATGAACTCAATCAGATGGATCGAAAGTCGCCACAAACTCTATGGAATGAGCTTGATAAGACTGGATGCTCTCAATGCGGCTTCTCACACACACGGAAAGGCTTTAGGGTTTTAGTTGCTAGGGGCAAACTGACTCATATATTTCATAATAGGTTAAAGAATACAAGGCTGCTTATAGGGGCTTATATACTCCCCGATGCAGCTATGCCCTTCTAGGGGTCTTTGAAGCAAACTTAATACAATGACTCAATCTTAGGACCTAATAAGAGCAAAGGCTAAACAATGCCTGGTTTATTCGAAAATGAAATAAATAAAAGACCCAAAACCTGCAAGGAAAATCAAGTAAATAAAATATTGAAATATGCTTACCTTACTTACCTTTCTGGTGGATTTGAATTGTGGTAAGGTAGCTGTTGGGGTTAGGAGAAGAGCAGAAGTGTGAAGTGTTGTCGTTTAGAAAGCTTGCCTTTTCCCCTTGATACTTACCGTTTCACTTAAGTGGGGAGATGGTGAATAAGGAAACCATCTCTTTATGCGGAATGATAGACCATAGGATAACATTATCTTTTGGACCGTCTTGTATAACATAAGGTTGAGCCTTTATAACCTCTGATCCGGAAATGGAGAGCTTGTCTAGACGGTTTGTGATGTCATCTAAGTTGGGGTTGCTATTAGCCTTGGCAAACAATCCTTCAATGGCTTCACAGAAGCTTGCAATCACCCCCTTGGTTCCTGATCTTGTTATTGGTGCTTGTCTTAGGGTTGGGATGTTGATATCTGGTTCTATGTCCTCATCATTCTCTCCCTCTTGAGAAGGTTCTGACCTCAGAACAGTTTCATCTGCATGAAAATAAGATAGATCAGACACATTGAATGTAGAAGATACATTTAACTCACCTGGCAGCTCCAGCTGGTATGCATTGTCATTGATCTTCTTTAAGACTTTGAAAGGGCCGTCTCCTCTAGGGGATAGCTTAGATTTCCTCTGGTTAGGGAACCTTTCTGATCTCATGTGTAGCCAAACCCAATCCCCTGGTTCAAAAGAAACCTCCTTTCTTCCCTTATCAGCTTGCCTCTTGTTCAGCTCATTCTGGTGCTCTAAGTTAGCCTTAACCTTCTCATGAATCTTCTACATCAACTCGGCCTTGGTCTCTCCTTCTTGACTAATCATCTGATCCTTGTAGGGAATAGGTAGTAGATCCAGAGGTGTTGTTGGCTTAAACTCATACACAATCTCAAAAGGTGATAGCTTAGTAGCAGAGTGTGGAACTCGGTTGTAAGCAAACTCAATGAAAGGTAGACAATCAAGCCAATTCCTCAAGTTCTTACCAACCGTGGCTCTTAGTAGAGTGCAGAGTGTGCTGTTCACAACCTCAGTCTGACCATCAGTCTGTGGATGGCAGGTTGTGGAGAAGAGTAGCTTAGTCCCCAGCTTCCTCCAAAGCGTTCTCCAAAAGTGGCTCAAGAACTTGGTGTCTCGGTCAGAAAAAATAGTTCTAGGGATGCCATGAAGCTTCACCACTTCCTTGAAGAATAAGTCAGCAGTTTGGGATGCATCATTGGTTTTGTTGCAAGGAATGAAGTGTGCCATCTTAGAGAACATGTCTACTACCACAAAGATGGAATCCTTGTTTCTGATCTTTGGCAATCCTAGGACAAAATCCATGGAAATGTCTACCCAAGGTAGGTCAGGAATAGGCAAAGGAATGTATAATCCATGAGGATGTAACCTGGATTTTGCTTTGAGGCAAATGATGCACCTTGCACAGAACCTCTCTACATCTCTTCTCAAGTGTGGCCAGAGGAAATGCTCAGCTACAAAGCTGAGGGTCTTATCTCGGCCAAAATGTCCCATGAGGCCTCCTCCATGTGCCTCTCTTAATATCAGATCACGCATTGATCATTGTGGAATACATAGCCTCTTGTCCCTGAAAAGGAACTCATCTTGCTGAAAGAAGGACCCAAATGCTCCTTGTCTACACTGCTTGTAGATGTCTCCAAAGCCAGGATCCTCTCCATACTGATCCTTGATGTGTTCAAAGCCCATAACCTTAGCCTCCATCAGTGATATAAGTGCATGTCTCCTGGATAAGGCATCAGCTACAATGTTCTCCTTCCCCTTCTTGTACTTGATCACATAGGAAAATGATTCTACAAACTCTAACCAACGAGCATGTCTCTTCTTCAAAGTGTTTTGTCCCCTCAAGTACTTGAGTGTCTCATGGTCAGTGTGGATCACAAACTCCTTGGATAAGAGGTAGTGCTGCCAAGTCTCTAGTGACCTCACTAAAGCATACAGTTCCTTGTCATAGGTGGGGTAGTTGAGGGTTGCTCCATGTAGTTTTTCACTGAAGAATGCTACTGGTTTTCCCCCTTGAGTTAACACGGCTCCCACACCTGTTCCTGAGGCATCACATTCAATCTCAAAAGTTTTGTCAAAGTTAGGCAAAACTAAAACAAGAGCATTAGTTAAGCTAGTTTTAAGTTTTTGAAAAGCTTCTTCCTGTTCAGTTTCCCATTTGAAGGCAACATCCTTCTTGATCACTGATGTCAGTGGGGCTGCTATGGTGCTGAAGTCTTTGACAAACCTCCTATAGAAACTGGCCAAACCATGGAAACTCCTCACATGGCCAATGGTGGTTGGGGTAGGCCAATCTTGCACTGCTTTGATCTTCTCTTCATCTACTTTCAGTCCCTGTGAACTAACAACAAAGCCTAGGAATACTAGTTGATCAGTGCAAAAGGTACACTTCTTAAGGTTAGCATATTGATGTTCTAGGCGCAGTGTTTCTGAGACCTTTTCAAGATGTTTAAGATGATCTTCTAGGCTTGTGCTATAGATCAAAATATCATCAAAGTAAACAACTACAAACTTACAGATGTATGCCCTTAAGACATGGTTCATGAGGCGCATGAAGGTGCTTGGGGCATTGGTGAGGCCAAATGGCATGACTAGTCTTACTTGCCTTGTTACCTTTGTCCATCTCCTTTTGCATGTCTAGGACTTGCTGTGGTGTCAAAGGAGCAAGGTTGTTCTTGCGGTTGTTGTGAGTGAAGCTGTAGAAGTTAGTGCAGCCATTGTGGATTGTCTCCCCAGCAGGAGATGTCCAGCTTGCATAGGAACAATATCACAAGTCACCTGATCAGCATATCTGCCTATGCTGAATGAAATCACCACTTGTTCACCAATCTTCAACTCAGTCTCATCATTCAACCACTTGAACCGGTATGGCTTTGGATGCTTGGTCTTCTTGAGACCTAACTTGTCAACCAAGTACTTGCTAGCAACATTAGTACACGAGCCTCCATCAATGATCAGACTGCATACCTTAGAGTCTATGGTGCATCTAGTGTGGAAAATGTTTTCCCTTTGAATGGTTTCTGGCTCAAACATAGCACTTAGGGCTCTCCTGGTTACAAGTATCTCTCCCTCATCTGGATAGTCAGTGATCTCTTCATCAGTACCAGCCGTTTCTTCTTCAGCCTCTTCTTGAGTCTCATATCCTCCATCTTCTCTGAGGATCATTACTCTCTGGTTAGGACAGTCTCAGGCATAATGTCCTTTCCCTTAACATTTGTAGCAAGTAATGTCACGGTTCCTAGGTGCAGCACCCTTTCCTTGATCAGTCTTGTTGCTCTTGGAAACCTCTGGTGCTGGATTCTTCTTGAACCGGCTCACCACTTCAATGGACTTGCCTTTGTCATTGTTCTTTTGTACTGGTGGTGTCCAAGTACTCTTGCCTCTACTGGTGGCTATGGTCTTCCTCTTGATATGTTGCTCGGCTTGAATAGCATAGTGCAACAAGTCATGGAAGTGCTCATAGTTTTGCCTTTCCACCTTTCTTGTAATCCGGTCTTGTAACTCATCTAAGAATTGTGCCATCAAGGTCTCCTCAGAGTCTTGTACCTCCGGACGGTTCCTGAGTGCATCAAACTCCTCATAGTATTCTTCTACTGACTTGTTCCCTTGAGTGAGCTTCCTGAACCTCTTTTGCAAGTCTCTGTAGTAGTAACTTGGCACATATCTCTTCCTCAGTAAGGCTCTCATGTCATCCCAAAGAGTAATAGGACCACGTCTAAGCCTTCTCCTCTCTGAAGTCTTGGCGCAGCGTATCAACGATAACTCAGCTCAAATCTAGGGATTTAGATTAAATCTCTAGAGACCTGACTTCATGGATTGATGAACTTAATCAAAATCAATACAAGGCTCTTGAATTGATGAGAGAATCGAATCAATGCAAGGATTAGAGAAAACTCTAGGTTTTATTAATCAAAGTCTGAATCTTAAAAGCCAACAAGGAATCCTTTATATAGGATTTAAGAGGCGGTTTACAATAACCTAAGCCTCTTTAAAAATAGAAAATCTAAATAAAGGAAATCAAACTTAGAAAAGGAAATATAACAAAAACCGAAAATTAGAGTTGCTTGGCGTTAAAGCTATCATGATGCTGCATCAGGTCCCTCGGGGTGAGAAGGATTCGACCCCGAATCAGGAACCGGGTCCGGTGGAGCATATCGAGAAAGGTAGCGTACATTGAAGACATCCGAGGTGGTGATGTTTGCTGGAAGTTGAAGACGGTACGCATTGTCATTTATTCGCTCCAAAACGGTCAGAGGGCCTATCTTCTTGGCTTTAAGTTTGTTGTAGGCATGAGCTGGCATACGATCTTTAGTGAGAAATGCCCAAACAAGATCACCAGGTTCGAAGATCACACGACGTCGATGAGAATCAGACGCTGCTTTATACTTTGAAGAAGAAGACTCAAGGTTGGTGACGACTTGCGCATGAATGCGATGGACGTTATCAACAAAGTCATCTGCGACACCATGAAGTCGTGTGCGGTCTGGTATAGTAGTTAAATCAAGAGGACCGCGAGGAAGAAGACCATAAACTACCTGAAAAGGACTGTATCCTGAGCTTCGGTTAAGAGAATGATTATGAGCAAACTCAGCTTGTGGAAGCTTAGAATCCCATGTCTTGATCGAATCTCCAACAAGACAACGAAGTAAGTTTCCCAAAGACCTATTGGTAACCTCTGTTTGACCATCCGTTTGAGGATGATAAGCCGAACTCATGTCTAAACTAGTCCCCAACATCTTCCAAAGAGATCGCCAAAAATGACCTAAGAACCGAGAATCACGATCAGAAACGATAGAAGTGGGCAACCCATGAAGTCTGTATACTTCACGAAAGAAAAGGGTTGCTACTTGAAGTGCATCAGTCGTCTTTTTACATGGAACAAAGTGTACCATTTTTGAAAAACGATCGACTATGACGAAGATGGAATCGAATCCTCTTTGTGTATGAGGAAGACCCATGACGAAATCCATACTAATATCAGACCAAGGCTGCGTCGGGATTGGTAACGGAAGATAGAGACCTGCATTCTTAGCGTGTCCTTTTGATGTCTGGCAAGTCGTACAACGTTCGACAAAACGTTCAACATTGCGTCTCAAACTCGGCCAGAAATACGACTGAGCAAGCAAGTGTAAGGTCCCATCACGTCCAATATGGCCTTCGTTATGTATTTCTGCAATAAGTTTAAGCCGCAGGCTGCAAGCAGGGATACATATACGATCACCATGAAAAAGAAACCCATCATGTAAAGTAAAATCTCGTGAACGCCCAGCTTGGATATCAAGAAGAATCCGACCAAAATAATCATCTGACTCATATAGATTGGCAAAAGTTGCAAATCCCGGGACGGAGACATGAAGAACGGTAAGCAAAGAATGATGGCGACTAAGAGCATCAGCCACGCGATTGGAGACTCCTGAAGTATGTTTAATGACAAAGGTAAATTGCTGTAAGTAGGACACCCATGCTGCATGCCGTGACGAGACCTTGTCCTGGCTACTTAAATGTTTCAATGCATCGTGATCAGTAAAGAGAACAAACTCTTTATGGTAAAGGTAATGTCTCCAATGTTTGATTGCTTGAATCACTGCATAAAACTCCACATCATAGGTACTATAACGTATGCGAGCTCCAGCCAACTTCTCACTGAAGAAAGCGATTGGCCTATTGCGTTGACTCAAGACAGCGCCAATTCCTAGTTTGGAAGCATCACAATGGAGTTCAAAAACCTGAGAAAAATCAGGGAGTGCGAGAACAGGGGCCGTGATCAGCTTTGCTTTAATAGTCTCAAAAGCAGCAGACGCCTCGGAGGTCCAAGTGAAGAGACCATCACGACGAATACAATCAGTGAGAGGTGCCATTAAGCTACTGAATTGTGGTACAAATCGTCTATAAAAAGAAGCGAGGCCATGAAAACTACGTGTTGCAGATAACGTGGTCGGGACAGGCCAAGATTTAATCGCTTCAACTTTGCCCGGATCGACAGCTAAACCTTCGGCAGAGACAATGTAGCCAAGGAAGTGAACTTGAGAAGACCCGAATTCACACTTTTTCAGTGTAGCAAAAAGTTGATCTCGACGAAGAACGAGGAGTACATCTCGTAAGTGTGCAAGATGTTCATCAAGGGTCATACTGAAAATCAGAATATCATCAAAATACACGACGACGAATTTACCAATAAAAGGCCGCAGAGATTGATTCATGACTCTCATAAAGGTGCTTGGTGCGTTGGACAACCCGAAAGGCATGACAAGCCATTCAAAAAGTCCTTCTCGCGTCTTAAAAGCTGTTTTCCATTCATCTCCTGGGCGAATTCTTATCTGGTGGTATCCACTACGAAGATCCAGTTTAGAGAAAATTGTGGCAGCACCAATCTGATCCAAAAGATCATCCAATCGAGGAATGGGGAATCTATAACGCACTGTAATCTTGTTTATAGCGCGACTATCGACACACATTCGCCAAGACCCATCTTTCTTTGGTATAAGCAATGCGGAAACTGCACATGGACTAAGGCTCTCTCGCAAATAGCCTTTCCCAACGAGCTCTTCTACCTGACGTCTGAGTTCTTCATGTTCCCTGGGACTCATACGATAATGAGCTCGGTTCGGCAAGATAGCATCGGGAACTAGATCAATGCGGTGTTGAATGTCTCGGAGAGGGGGAAGACCGGTTGGTAACTCACTCGGGAAGACATCTTGAAAATCGTCTAATAGACCTTTAAAGTGATCGGGAATCACGGGCACAGCTGGGGTAGTTGATGAATTAATGAGAATCAGAACTCTTCTTTCTGCTCGAAGTGCAAGCTCAAACGGTTTGCGCTGCAAAATTAGAACTGGTGCCGATGGTTTACTCTGTTTCTCAGGCAGAGACGGTTGTAGTGTGAAATTCTGATCATTGTAACGGAAGCTGTAAGTGTTAAGGTACCCATCATGCTTTACTCTATGATCAAACAACCACGGACGTCCTAAGAGTAAGTGACAAGCGTCCATTGGCGCAACATCACAATGAATTTGATCTTTGAACGTTCCTCCCACAGAAAAAGAGATAAGAGCACGTCGAGTAATCATTAAGTCTGTTTTCTGGTCCAACCAAGCGAGTTTGTAGGGGTAAGGATGAAGTTCCGTAGAGAGCTTAAGTTTATTAACGACGTCTTCAGCGATTACATTTTCGCTACTGCCGGAGTCGATAATAAATTTGCAAACCTTGCCTTCGATAGTGCATTTAGAGTGAAATAGGTTATGACGTTGCGGGTTGTCCTCAACATGGCGGGGAGCAAGGCACACACGTCGAACCATTAAACATGGACCATTGTCTGCAACAAGATCCACAGTTTCCTCCGTATTTTCTGTAGTATCCTCATCGTATATGACTTCCACATCGTGTCCTGCAGCATCGAGCAGTAGACCTCGACGATTTCTTTTCGGACAATTGGACTGTCGATGGCCGATCTCACCGCAAGAAAAACATCGGAGGGAAGATGGTCGGGCTGATGTCTTGTCTGCAAACGGGACAATTGCGGCATCAGGTTGCTGCGGTGGTGCATCATCTGTAGGGTTAGAGCTCTGTTGGTGTGAAATAGGACGGGTTTGGCGTGCATTGGTCCATGAAAAATTGCTCTTAGTTTGTGACTCAATGGTAAGTTCTTGCTGGTGAGCTTCTGATAATGACAATGGATTAAATAGATTGATGGTGTGTTGGATTTGTTGGCGAAGACCCGCAGTGAAACGAGCCACGAGTTGTCGTTCGGAATCCTGAATGTCGACACGAGTCAGCAATAAGAAAAATTCCGTTGAGTATTCTGCCACAGAACGTGTTCCTTGCCGAATATTATGTAAACGTTGGAACATGAGTTGATCATAATTGTAGGGCAAGACAGTCTTCTTGAGCTTCGATTTTAATTTTGTCCAAGCGAGGATCTTTGGCTTCCCGAGTCGAGCCCGAGTTGCTTTCAATTGTGTCCACCATGCTGCAGCTCTACCGCGAAAACGCATTGTCAAAACCGGAACACAGTGCTCCATTGGTGCTCTCTTGAATTCTAAAATCTCTTCTACTGTGACTATCCAATCAAGGAGTTCTTCGGCTGTAGTGTTGCCATGAAACTCGGGTATCTCTGTTTTAAAGCCTCTTTCCCATTGGTAAGTATCATGAACTTGTTGTCTATCATCACGTGCGAGTGCACGGTTATTACGGAGAGGGGCGAAGGGGTTTTCTTCAGCTGCTGCAAACTGATCTTCGTCGTCTTCTACATCTTCTCTGTTTCCGTCAATGTTGTCTCGGGCTGGTGGCGGTGGACGTTGAACATTAAGGGCTTGGAGGGTGGCGGTGATTGTTGCCATCTGGGCTTGAAGCTCAGCAATGGCTTCGCGAGTGATTTCTGCTTCGGTTTGAACAGGTGCTCGACGAGGTCTAGCCATGGTGCTCACGAAAAAAAAAATTTGCAGAGCGTAGCAAAGCTCTGATACCAACCTGGCGCAGCGTATCAACGATAACTCAGCTCAAATCTAGGGATTTAGATTAAATCTCTAGAGACCTGACTTCCTGGATTGATGAACGTAATCAAAATCAATACAAGGCTCTTGAATTGATGAGAGAATCGAATCAATGCAAGGATTAGAGAAAACTCTAGGTTTTATTAATCAAAGTCTGAATCTTAAAAGCCAACAAGGAATCCTTTATATAGGATTTAAGAGGCGGTTTACAATAACCTAAGCCTCTTTAAAAATAGAAAATCTAAATAAAGGAAATCAAACTTAGAGAAGGAAATATAACAAAAACCGAAAATTAGAGTTGCTTGGCGTTAAAGCTATCATGATGCTGCATCAAGTCTCCCTATACCACCATGACAAAGCAGTGTCAGTGAGTTGAGCAGCAGCTAGAGAGATCTTCCTTGCCTCCGTGTAGTTATAGTAATCAAAGATGTACTCCATCCTTGTTTCCCAATCAATGTAAGCATCAGAATTAACCTTTCCAGCAAAGGTTGGTGGCGTGAGCTTCAAGTCTTTGCCTCCCTGCCATGGATGCTCTTCTTCTTGATCATAGTTTCTGGCCCGGTTCCTTCCTCTATCTCTGGCATTCCTCCTAGGTGGAGGGTGTTGCTCTTCTTCTTCCAAACTAGGCATATCACTATCAGTCTCATCTCCTTCTGGTGGGTGCTTTTGTCGCCTTTGTTGGCCTTTTGCCGGATTGTTGTTTAGGTTATTGGCCTGAGCTTGTTGGTTCTGCTCCAGCCGAGCCATCCTTTCACTTATGGATTGCATGGTAGCTAGGAGTTGAGCTATGGTCGCAGCATCAGTGGATTAAGTGCTATCTCCCAATGCTTATTCCTACAAGGACTTTCAAGAACAAGTGAAAATATGGGAAATGGAAGTTAAACAAGTAACAATATGCAAGAATGAGTAAACCAATGTATATGATGAATGAAATGGACCGACCCTCGTATCACAATGATATGAGAAGTTGAATGCAGCAAGAAATTACACTATGATCCAATTAAGGAAAGTTCGACCACCAAAAATGTGAATGTGTATGATATGCTTCTTTTTTTTGTAAGTTTAAAATTTTATGCGAAATTGAACTGAGATTAAAAGACTATGGTAAGCAGTAAATATTTGTTTTTTTTTTGAATATTCGAGTGTGGTGTAAGAAAGGAAACCGAGTATATGCTAGATGTGCAATAGGGAAATAAATCGGAAACTAGATGCAAGTATTAAATCCTAACACTTTTTTTTTGCTTTTTCTTCAAGGAAAACGAATTAAACTCAAGGCAACTCGTCTCCTATCTCTTTTCTTTTCGTGACTAATGAACTAAGAACTTAAACAACTACAATGGCAGAAATCAAAAACGCAAGAAAAACACTAACTTTTTATGGTTTTTCTTAACAGAATGAAACGATCTAATAGAAAAAGAAAGAGTTAACCTGAATGGAAGCCTTTCGGCTCTGATACCAAAATGATATGGGCACGGATAGCACACTTCTCAGACTGGACGGATATAGGACAAGTATCAAGCTTTGGTGGATGGATGGAGGGTGAGAATGGAGTGAGTTCTTGCGGATGGAATGGACTGATGATAACCGGTTTACTTGCACTTGTAATGGACTTGTGGAGGATGGGAAACAACAAATGGTCGTATAACCAACTTGCTATCTCACTGGATGGATGATGGCGTGTAGATGGAGGATGGATCCAAGCTGCTTGTTCGTATAAACAACTCAACAAGGACAAGGGGATGGAGATGGAGTGAACAGATTGATGAACTCAATCAGATGGATCGAAAGTCGCCAAAAACTCTATGGAATGAGCTTGATAAGACTGGATGCTCTCAATGCGGCTTCTCACACACACGGAAAGGCTTTAGGGTTTTAGTTGCTAGGGGCAAACTGACTCATATATTTCATAATAGGTTAAAGAATACAAGGCTGCTTATAGGGGCTTATATACTCCCCGATGCAGCTATGCCCTTCTAGGGGTCTTTGAAGCAAACTTAATACAATGACTCAATCTTAGGACCTAATAAGAGCAAAGGCTAAACAATGCCTGGTTTATTCGAAAATGAAATAAATAAAAGACCCAAAACCTGCAAGGAAAATCAAGTAAATAAAATATTGAAATATGCTTACCTTACTTACCTTTCTGGTGGATTTGAATTGTGGTAAGGTAGCTGTTGGGGTTAGGAGAAGAGCAGAAGTGTGAAGTGTTGTCGTTTA